>DWNE01008411.1:0-11534 GCA_018249875.1 Cecropterus toxeus | reverse complement strand
TTTAGGCCATAGTCCACCGCGCTGGCCAAGTACGAATTGGTAGACTTCACACACCTTTGAGAACTCTTTTTTTATGAGAACTCTCAGATGTGCAGGTTTCATCACGATGTTTTCCTTCACCGTAAAAATATTACTATCCAGAAACATCTTCAAATATAGACACATTTAATTCATATGTATTATGCAAACATTTTTAGGTAGATTTTATGTGAATTTAGGTTTTTTTATGTGAATTATAATTCTTATTTCCTCCACATTGACCCAAATGGAAAGGAGCATAACAGTAGATCTTATCCATGCAGTATTAAAATTCAATAACTTGCGTAGGTACCCACGTCATACAATGTTTTATGTATGTAGCACACGCGTTTCATCGTCCTTCTCCCGCTGAAAATAAGACATATTTTGCTCATCGATTTCCTCCTGTTTTCTCATTCAGAATCCCAATTCTGAAGCCTTTAATATAACCTGGAACAAACACGGTCTTCGGTCAGTTGATCGTATTGGTGTCTCCATGGTGTTTCACTTGAATTTTGTTATAAAAATGGGAGTGTTCTTCTTAAAAAAGTATGTATTGTTTTTTTTAATCACGGTAGACTCTTGCATTTGAACTAATTTAATAAAATGGTATTGTTTTTTATCTATGAAATTTTTATTTTTCGTAATATTTACCCATAACTGTCTTTGCTTGTCAACGAGACATTTAAAAAATACTGTTAAATTGACACACTGTGTACCAAATTGCAACTTTAGGTAAAATTTGCTCATTAAGTGTGTTAATTATTTACTGTGAGTTTAGTACTACATTGCGAGATTTTTATTCAACATGAAGTAATTGGATTCCACTTCTGACGGCGTGCTTTCCTTTGGTGCAGTTTTATTAAGTGCAAACTACTAATAATTACATTTAAGGAAGGAAATCAAAATTTAAGTGGTTGGTGAATTTGAATTGTCTTGCATAATTACAATGGTGAAACTCAGTATCGGTACAAAACAAATTTGGTTTTCTTTGTCCTATTCTAATGCAGTTTGTGTATTTATTATCAGTGATAATGTTACCTTATTGTCTTTTTATTGTTTATCATTGGAAAATCACGAGTCTGCAATAAAAATGTTCCATATATTGTTTGATGTGTCGTTTACGTTCGCGAACTCACTGTCTAGTTAGTGGTTGACAGAATAGGTATATGCGACAACAATACAGCTTGTGTAAACCGAGTGTTGTAAACATACACGGTGGAAACGATAACGCGTTCTTTCAGACCGGTGTTTTATGGGACGATCGATCATTGTGTGCACGTCAAAGACGAGCGTGGGCAGTATGCTGAAGTTAGTACGTTCAGCGACTACCTACTGAGACTTGTTTACACTGTGGCGTTCAATGAGCAAGAATTGAAAGTGCAATAAACTTGGAAATATCAATGCATTTCATTATCGATGAGTGATATTCACAAGATGTGAAATACGAGTATATTCCGATAAAGGTACAATTGGATGTACCTTTAGCGAACTTGACATTTGTCTGCCTTTGTATAATTTTTTGTCATGCCATAGGAAATAGTCCGATTAATGAATTGTAATGTCTGTTTCTTCCAAAAAGCATTTTCTTGTTCCTTTTTGAAATCAACCTTTTTTAAATAAAGGCCTTATTTTAAACTGACTTCCCAAAGAAAAGAGGTTATCTATTCGTCACGTATATATATATTTTTTATGTTTAGATTTCCAATTATTTTATGGTACTTTGGAAATATGATTTATCTATAAAACAACCTCGAACTTGTTTGTTATTATAGTAAAGATGGTATTTTTAGTTTTCTCTATGCTTCTGCGAGTATGTTATTATTTAAAGGACCATATGTTTCTATTACACCATCACACGGTTTACAGTATATACATATATGAATCAATATTTCAGTAAGTTATAGTGATTGGTTACTCGTTGATTACATGAATGTCATTTATTGTGCCTCTTAGGAATTAATTAATTTGTTTAGATGGCGGAAGAAATTTGTCACGAAATCTATGTATATGACTGAGAGGGTTTAAAACGTTTTCAAAGGTGTGTGATATCTATCTGCACGTGCCTAGGACGGTGGATTGAGGCCTAACCAGTGTTCGGAACCATACGATAAATTCATGTACGAAAGTACGAAGTACGATAGTACATTTTAAGTGTACGTTAATTTTACATTGTCTGTTATGGATGTAAAACATTTTGAAGAGACGTTGCTCATAATAAATTATTCAGAGATGACCTTTTTTTGGTCGCCAAATATTTTGAGAGCACTTGTTTTTGGTTGCAAAATATTTTCAATGTCATTTTTTTGGTCCCCTAATTAGAAGACTGAAAAGTTTTGTAGTTTCGAAGCAAAAAAACACGTAGTCAAAAAGTTTTTGATACAAACGTAGTGTTGTTATTGTACTTGTACCATAATTTGATGCAAATTACGATAATTCTACGGATGTCATTCGATAATTGCCTGGCTATAGGTTGAGAATACTGGGCCTAACCCTCTCGTTCTGAGAGAAAACCTGGCGCCCTACAGTGGCAGTGGTTCTATTGTGTATTTGCATTAAACTCGATATTATATGGTCTAAAACTCCTGATTTGCATATATTTATATATATATATATATACGTGTGTATTATATTTTATGAATTCGTATATCTAAATGGGTCAGAGTTCATGTGCCTTAAGATATAATATAAAGCCTAATTGTTATATTTTTCAAGAAGATTCAAATATCTACTATCTATATCTATCTATTTATTTATTTTGCTCGTGTAAAATAAGTTCATTGTATGTTTACAATCTTCCGAATTTTATATTCGTTGCGTAATAGAAGTATATCCACGAACATTTATGTTGTTTGTATGAATATAGAAATGAGGTTAATCTTCTTAAAAGTGGGTTGCTTTAAGGTTATTATGCGGAAAGATTCCAGAAAATAGGGAATTCACACTAACTGAAATTTTCGAAAAGATAGTATAACAAAAATATTAACATGTAAATATTTTCCTGTACGAGTAAAGGTCGCCCAATACTAAGACCGAAATAAAGATGAATTTATATGATACTAGCATAATTATGAGCATATGTACAAGTATTTTTTTATAAGAATGAAAATGAGCATGCAGACCACCTGATGGTAAGTGGTTACTGCCGCCCATGGACTTCTGTAAGCAAAACATTTAAGAGCCGGCAACCACACCCTTCCACTGAAACGCAAGTATTGCTTACGCTAGAAATAGGTATGGCGGTGGTACTTCTCTGGTCGAACAACATTGGCTCTACCATCTGGTCAAATTATAAGTATTATGAGTATACCATGTGTTATCCTATCACATGTATAAACTATCTGTATGCCATTTATGCGAATTTCGACCAGTAGTTTTTGCGTTAGAGAGACTTTGACCTTTATAAAATTAGAAATATAACTTACTAAAAAAATCAGGTCTTACACAAATAGGCAAGTATAATATCCGATACATAAACAGGCGGTTCGATGTTCTAATCTAAGTACGCTTTTCAGTGTTCTTTTGATTTCGATCAGATTTTTATTGAAGATGAAGTTATGTGATTATGAAAATTTAATTATAACTTACTTAAACTGAAGAGGCCTACTAGTCAGCGTGTTCGAAGAAAAGATCGCGTTTAAGGAAAAGATCTCGAAGGTGTGTGTAGTTTGCTAATACGCCCTTGTTTAGCGCAGTGGACAATGACCTACACTACTGTCATTTCCAGGCGAGACTTATTTCCAGCTGTGGGATAGTAATGGGTTGACGATAAATACCCTAAACACGTTCCTTTATTCTATTGTAGAAGAATATGCTGCAAATATTTTGTATCCAATATATAAAATATCTAATTGGCAACAAGGATTATTGATTTATTTTAACCCGACTGGGTCAGAAGGAGAGTAATGTTTTTCGAGCGTTTGTATGATGTATGTATGTATGTCCATTTCTTTGGCTCGCGCTACATCCCAAACGGCTTGACGGATTGTGACGAATGACATGTCATTAGATTCGTCTCAGCGACAGAGAGCGACAGAGGCTATATAATTTTACTACTCCAATATGGGTATAAAATGAAAGATAGTAAAAACCAATGTAAAAATATATATATTATAATACTTTTACTTGACTATTTTGAGAAAAAATCATATAATCGTTAAATTAAATATTATCCGTTTACGTCAAGTTGAGGGTAATGTTTTGCTAGCGTATATATATATCACGCGAACTCCCAAAAAATATCTATATTAAATACATTATTACAAAACACAAAATGTCCGCATCATAATTTCTTGTATTTAACTGTTCAGTAATTCACCAAACACGAATTCGCGCAATCGTTATCGTAAAATAATACATTTACACCGTTCTAAACCCAAAAGTTATTGTTCACGATGGTTTATATCTCGTGTGACCTTCGTTTGTGGCAATAAAAAATTGTAATAAAAACTGAATTTATCTACATGTAACTCATAATAATAATTTTGGTAGATACACTGTATTTTTTTAATGAGAATGAAGTAGCAAACGAGCATGCAGTCCACTTGATGGCAAGTGGTTACTGCCGCCCATGGACATCTGTAAGCAACTTCATATAGAACAGGGGTTCTATCTGAAGTCTATTACAGATGCGTTGCTACTTCCTAGGACTAAGATGGTCGCCTTATATATAAGCGAGCCGGCAACCACACACTTGCAGCGAAACGCAAAAACTGCTTAACGCTAGTAATAGGTGTGGCGGTGGTACTTCCCCGGTAAAACAAGTATTAGTGCCCGAAGCTTCAGCTTCGGTCACCTTCGGCCGAAAACCCACCGTCGGCTTCGACCAAAATGGGCCAAAGATTTGGCTAAAGTCGAATGTTCTCGCAAGCACCTGAATTGAATGAATTATAACGAATTTACGATAACGCGATGAAAGTGATAAACCGCAAGGGTTAGCAAAACCTCCATTTTGGGCTTGCGCCGTCATTAGTGTATGAAAATCACTTTATTCAAACTGTTATCGTTTTGGAAAAGCAGTAGAGTAATTATAATAAGCTTTAGAAGTTAGATCCCATCAATCATAGATCTTTATCTTTTGGCCAATTTAGAACTGAATTTCTTATACTTTTTGAACCTTTGGCTTCGGCTTCGGGCGATGGTTGAGGCCATAGGTGATAAACCGGCTTTGGTTTGGGCCAAAAATCGACCTTCGGTCAGACATTAAAGTGTTTATAGGTCGTGATGTTTAGTTGGATTTAACATAGCGGTACCAAACATGTTACAGATAATAAATTGGTATATGCCAGGTTTGTATATATAAAACTGCATGAATGTTGTTTATTGTATTTTTAGTTCCGTATTTATTTTAAATCTTGGAATCTGTATCAAAAGGGTAGAAACTGACCACTATTAAGACTCCGCTGTCCGTCTGTGCATCTGTCTGTCACCAGGCTGTATCTCATAAACATTTCTGTTGCCGCTATAACAATAAATACTAAAAACAGAAAAAAATATATTTAAAGGGGAGTCACATCCAACAAAAGTGCTTTTTGTTTGACGTTTTTAATGTGTACAGAACCCTTCGTGCGGTAGTCCGACTCGCACTTGGCTGGTTTTTCATTGTTATTTTTTTTTGCAGACATGCGGTGAAACCGCTGTCGGGCTCGGCGCCGTCGGTGCGCGTCTCGGCGCTGGGCGTCACCGCGGAGGACACGACGGAGGGCAAGCAACCGAGCAAGGCGCGACAGAAGAAGTTCCAAAGGCACTTTCCACAAGTCGGCCCTGAAGAACGAGTGCTCAATTGTTAGTATACTACCGTTTTTTTTTATCAGATTGAAGTAGCAAACGAGCATGTAGTCCATTATGATAGTAATGTAAACGCCGCTGATAGAGATCTGTAATCGATCACAGATGCGTTGCTACTCCCGAGGACAAGATGGTCGCCTAATATGTAAGCGAGCCCAAATAATTAACATACATTAAATTTGAAACGCTATTAATATACATTAATATGTATAGTATATATGTTAGCGATTATGACATACTTGTGAGAATATAAATAGTTAATTTTTTGATAATTTCCAGATTACTCATGTGCGCTGGTCGGCGACCTCCTGTTACAGGGTCACTTGTATATAACGAAGAACTACTTCGCGTTCTACTCCAACGTATTCGGATATGTGACCAAGGTAAGCCACATTTACAGACGTTAGCTTATAAGCACGTTATTGACGATATCATTAAGACGTGCTCTGAACTAAAACTTTACGTATTTCTATGCTTATTGTACGGTTTATCTATGTACATTAATGTGCCATTCTTAGGCAATGGAAAACAAAACCATATTTTTTAACAATTTCTCTATACGATTTCCGTACGTGTATACGATAGAGATAATTCTCTACACACGACATAGGAAAAAACGTAATGTACAGGGTAGGAAATTAAAGTTGAGTACAAATAGTTCGTAAGTTTGTTATTTTATCTAAATGTCAGCAATACGTTTTATTCCTACAGTTTGTTATCAAAATATACCTATAAAGTTTTCTATGACATCAAATTGTTTTTAGTAAGTTGCAACGTAACTATCATTTCAGTTCTTTATAGGATCTACAATAGTTTGAAAATAGAGTTTGAAATAGACGTTTTAAAATAATCATTTGGTCAGCGTAGTGTAGTATCGATACCATGAATTGAACAGTAACAGTACCATTAGTACGAGTTTGTCTTGTTTTTCCAGACAAGATTGAGTCTTGTTTCTGCCCATACATCTACATGCAGCGCCCCTAGCGGCTTGTTTCGGAACTAAAATTTACAGAGGGCATTTTTGGCAGAAACAAGACTCAATCTTGTCTGGAAAAAACAAGACAAACTCGTACTAATGGTACAGGTAGACAGATTGATAGATTTCCTGAAACCAATATGCCACACGAATAGTTCAATTTGCACATAAATCATCTACAGTTATGTATTCTTGAAGTTTACAGAACTTCTTGAGCACGGCTATATTTCGGTTGACAGGTGTAAGTAAAAGAGATATACTTATAAGAGGCGTGTTTTTCGTAAACTTAGTGTTCACTGTTAGCAACGGATATGCGGACAAGCTCAAAGAAACATTTTGATCTAAACTTGGGTTAAATACTAATATTGGGGTAACAGCGGCCACTTATTATGTGGTGGACAACATGCTCCTTTGCTTTTTTTTATAAGAATCAAGTAGCAAACGAGCATGTGATGGTAAGTGGGTACTGCCGCCCATGGACATCTGTAAGCAACTTCATATAGAACAGGGATTCTATATGAAGTCGATCACAGATGCGTTGCTACTCACGAGGACTGAATTGGTCGCCTCACATTTAAGTGAGCCGGCGACCACACCCTACCACCGAAACGCAAAAACTGCCTCACGCTAGAAATAGGTGAGGCGGTGGTTCTTCCCCGGTCGGACTAAATTGGTTATACTACCTGGTCTTTGCTACGTTTTTATTTATTCCATTTCAAAAAAGGACTTTGCAAAAAAATCCTATTGTTTGGTTGTATCTACTACCGTGTTAGATTTTGGTCACCACTCAGACAAAGTCGTAGACATGAAGTAGTATTTTATATAGCTGCGATGTAAGGAGATCATTAGTGAGCGTCCAAGAAAAAGACACGTCCGTCAATTAAAATTATCTCAACTCACATAATTATCCATATTATGCAATGCAGTTCTATAAATACATATATGTAGTTTTTAGGGTTCCGTAGCCAAATTAGGTGGGCTGCTTGCTCGTTTGCTACTTCATATTTATAAAAAAATATAAAATTACGACTAGGAAAAATAGTCAGTAGATTAACAGCTTACCGTATCTATATCTTATCTGTTTCTACTATTATATGTTATTATACACCTATTTTATTTGTTAGTTTGAGGTAATATCACGCAAAAACAGAAGTAAATTTAAACATAATTATTTTACCTTAAATCATATGGTTACATTTGAATACTAATTTTAGTATACTTAATCATAATGAGACCCGTATATATGAAAAGTATAAAAACTCAAACAAAAATACACATTACATTATTTTCGTTTTATGATAATGAGATCCGAATACATAAAAGTATAAAAACTCCAACAAAAAATCACTACAATATTTACTTTGTTATAATATTTAAGTAGCTAAGTTTGCCAGGTGGTAGAACCAATGCAGTTCGACCAGGGAAGTACCACCGCTACACCTATTTATTTCCACAAAAAAAAGCTAATAGGCTTAACCCTTTCGGACCGTATGTTGCTTCTACGCAACACACACCTCAATCAGTTTGGAGTTCTAACTTCGTAGTTCTATTAAGTAAGGTCAGTTGGTGCTATCGATACCCTTAAACCCTAAAGTATGCCGGAAAACGGCATACTTTAGGGTTGGTCCATGGAAAATGAATACGGTGACAGGCAATCGTAAGAACGAATACATTTTCATTTAACAAGGAATAGGTTTCGGTCTGAGAGGGTTAAGCCTTGACGTCTATCTTATAAAAGTAGTTAGACCTGTTGCCCATGGACATGTGTGACTAAAAGGTTCTACTATTCAAATGAGTCAGTATGCACACTCTTCTATCAAAACTCATTCATTCTAGTTATAGGTGAGGAGGTGATAAGATTACCTTATCTAATAAATCATACGTAGGTATACAATCACATTTGAGATAATATTAAATTATTATAAAAAAGTATATGGTCAATTTAGACTCGAGTGTTACACGATGTAAAAAATAAGTATGTAAATAATCGATGAAATTAATGCATTAATAATGTCATATCGATGCCAGTTGCAACGGAAAACTAAGAATATTCATGCTTATAGGCAAATCTATACTTCTATACTATATATACTTCTTTACTAATGTTATATAGTAGTAGAGTTTGTTTGGTTGAACGCGCTAATCTCAGGAACTAATGGTTCGAATTGAAAAAATAGTTTTGTGTTGAATAGTAAATATATCGTGGGGGCTTTAGGCTGTATAACATCACGCTGTTTGTTTATTTTTAATAAATTTGTCTCTAATAAAAGCGGGTGAAACTGCATGGCACAACTAGTAAAGTGTAAAATACACTTTGTAAATCTTAGGATAATTGTATTTCTCAGTATAATTACGACAGGGCATAATAATGTTTTCGTTATGTTATATTATGTTCATTGCTTGGTTATTTAACACGAAATAAGATTAAACTTATTACATTGTAAATTCTTAATGTTTTTGACATTTACCCCGAGACATGTGTAACTAAGCTGCGTACGATTCGTAGCTCCAAATCTATGCTCCTTTTATCCATACAAAAAAAAAAACTGTTCATGAAAATAGTAATCGAACATGTAGTCCACCTGATGGTAAGTGGCCACTGCCCTTCCTAAAGTAAACCACAGATGTGTTGCTACCCCTAAGCTGGACCGCCCCGGATGAGTATATCTCCCTTACTACAAGTGCTAAGTTTTTTTTTTAAAAGATTGAAGTAGCAAACGAACATGCAGTCCACCTGATAGTAAGTGGCCTCTGCCGCCCATGGACATCTGTAAGCAATTTCATACAGAACAGGGGGTCCTATCTATAGTCAATCACAGATGCATTGCTACTGCCGAGGCCTAAGACGGTCGCCTCGGTTAGCCGGCAACCACACTAAATGTGATGAAAATTAAGCAATTTTATTTGTAAATTTCACACACATCTATTAAGATAGCTTCGTTATGACAAACATTTCCGGGCCGGGACGGTAGATATATTTTATTTGCGATAAATATAATTATGACTTGATAGTATGGAAATGTAATTTTTGCATAATTATGATTATGATTATGTTTTATTATATGTATTATGCGTAATTATAATTATGTAATTTTAGAATTCTTGCTAATTAATTATTTATGTAAGGACTAAGTTGACTTGACACTTATTGTTTGTTATGTCATACTTGGCTTAACAATGATATTGTATATTAAGATCTACACATGGCAGTACAAACAAACATAAAAGTATACATAATATACACAATCCTAATCATTGTTTTTATAAGGATGAACACACGCCGGTGTATACTTGATTACAATATAATGTTTCTGTCTATGACGGTGAGGTTAATAAAATAGATAAGTTGATAAAACTAATAATAATACGAATATTGTACGATATATTGTTTTCATAAGTATGAACGTTCACACTTATAAAAACTATTAATATTATACAAGTCCAAGTAAGCATCGACGTGGGTCGGTGTATACTTACAATATAAATGTGTGTATGAGGATGAGGTTTAATTAAGAAGATAAGTGGATAAAAAGAAATAATCTGAATATCGTGTAATATTCATAGGATATTTCATTAAATATTTACTATCATATTTTTTTATAAGTATTAACATGAGCAGTGATAGCCTAATGGTTGAAACTCGGCCTCTCAATCGAAAATTCGGGGTTCGAATCTCAGGCACGCGCCACTGATTTTTCAAAATTTATGTGCGTATTAGAAATTTAATTATCACTGCTTTACGGTGAAAGAAAACATCGTGAGGAAACCTGCACATCTGAGAGTTCTCGTAAAAATAAGAGTTCTCAAAGGTGTGTAAAGTCTACCAATTCGCACTCCAGCGCAGTGGACTATGGCCTAAAACTCCCTCTCTCTTTCTGAGAGAAGACCCGTGCCCAGCAGTGGGACAATAATGAGTTGACGATGAAGTATTAACACACGCCGGTCGGCATACTTGCTTACAATGTAATGTTTCTGTGATTGAGGATGGGGTATGAAAAATATAAGAAAAATCTTGATCTTTCAGATTTAAAATAACATATTTGAGTCAGAATGGTATAATGAAAAAGCCGTAAAGGATTTCAATAATGGATGGAAATTTTAAAAATATATCAATTAGCAGGTACTTCCCTACGCTTTTTGTTGAAAGCGGCTAATGAATTGTTAAACATGTCCCGACCTTTATGATCCGTTAGTTCTGATAATGTTAATTTAAACTTTGCATCGACTGAGATAAAGATTAAAATATATTGCCGTTTTAAATTTGATAACTGTGAAGGTCAGTACTGATTCAACAGTTATGCCGGATTACTCGTGTAGAAAGGTACCTAGCTTTAGTTATGTTGCGTTTGTATTATTTTAACTGAGATAACATATTATGAGGAACTGGGAATCCTTATAAGTCTAATAGTAATACATACGAAGTCTAAAAATTCTAATACACTGTAATATTCGATCACTAATATAAACTATATTAGTGATTGAAGACTGTAATGCAACTTTAAACGGGTTCCAGTTTCGTATTATATTATATATCATTATTTATCTATTATTATTATATATCATGTCCATACACTAGATATATTGTAACAAGCTTATAAATATAAAACGTATGATTATCCAATTATAGACAGTAGCGTAGCGTGGGGGGGGGGGGGGGGGGGGAAGGGGCCCCCCCGGGGGGGCAATTTTGGGGGGGGGGAAAAAAAGGTTGGACACCCTTTGGGCCGTCAGTTTAGTTTTGCCGGTTTGGGTT
>DWNE01008410.1:0-11536 GCA_018249875.1 Cecropterus toxeus | reverse complement strand
TCAGTTTAAAGTTTTTTGATATCTGTAATAGTTACGGAATAATTGCCTGTGCACACTTAACGATTACACCCGGTATAAAAGGCAATTCCGACTCACTGACTTATATATCAACGCACAGCCGAAACTGCTGTACCTAGAACCTTGAAATATGGTACAAGGGTTCCTTTTATGGTGTAAGTGAACGATAAGAAAGGATTTTTAGAAATTCAACCCCTAAGAGGGTTATAAGCTTGTAAAATATAATTGATGCATGAAAAATGTCTTAACTAAACAAAATCGGTTGGTTTAAATACTAGAAATAAATCAAGTGTTATATCAGCACATGTTATTTCTTGCTACATTAAAAATATAATCTGATTATTTTCTATTTATTCTGACTGAATATTTTTTCGCCATTTTTTTTGTTTATATCGCAATTTTCTTTAGATTTCAACTTTCAAAATACTATTTCTAAATCCTATGATTAATATTTTAATTAATGAATCACTAAATGCGCTTTGCCTTTTATATAAATATAATTATGTTACAACGGTAAATGGTATTGTTGCCTTGTATGGCTATTATATAGTGTAATGGAATCGTTAGTTATTTACAGGATGTCCTATAAATAGTCAAGAAATAATCATTTTAATGTATTTGCTATTGATGTCTGCTTTTACCAACGATGGATAGAATTGGAGTGGATGTGTTACCATTTAGCAATCTATCTATACACAATAATTTTATTAAAATACATCTAATTAGAAATCATTGAACTTGTCCTCTTTTTAACCGACTTCAAATAGAGAGGTTCTCAATTCGTCTGGTTTTTTAAATGTGAGTAAACCGCAGGGCGCAGCAAGTACAGAATAAAATCGAAAAAAACATCTGCAGTAATTATAATGCTCCATTTTTATGACACGTGTTATGTTTTAAAATATCAACACTTTTAACATTGTTTTGGCTATATATATATTAGAATATCCTAAACATATTTTGACGGGACTTTTTTATCCATTGTTCTATACTAATGCATCACTATGGATTATTCATTACTTAGGGACATCCTATATATACAAGGTCTGTGGTTAAGGAAACCTATATTTCATATTAGTCAGCATACGCATTGTGATTTTCAAATAAATAATTAGACCAGAACGAATTACAATTCAATGTGTTCGAACACTCTTTGCAGATGTGTCTTTAGCACGAATTTATTATTTATACAAATGAGAATCCTTCTAAGTGATAAAAGTGTTTGATTAATTAGTGTCTGGTATATCTGATTACCATCTAAGTGTTAAAGTTTCGGTGACGAGTTATTGGTTTTAAAAAATGGCTCAACAAAGATCTTCGATACGGATTAGCTTGGAGTCTGCCTTGAAAAGGATGACAGGGACGCAGTTTAGTGCAGAGGTATTATTTTGTACAAAATTTTGTCCTCATTATATCTTGTACGAAAGCCATTTAGACAATTATCTACGTGATACAGTGTAAGCTTTCTTTGAGTAAGTGTAGACCGTTTAAATTTGCTGAATGTACATTTCTTTCTTCTTCTTTTCCGCTTCTTCTTTTATCTTCTTACCCATATACTACTAATTCATCGCATGTATCTTAGTAATTAAAAATGCTTTTAAGAAAAAGAAAAGAAGAAACGTTTTTAAGAAAAACTTTATTTATGCAAACAATTTTTGTATGCCATATTTCTTTCTCATTTCTACTGCATTATTTGTCTATCTTAGGACATACAATTACTTTTATCGCCGTTCCTTCAGTAAATTTATTCAGGAGAATAATGATTCAAACAAATGACTCATCTTTAAGTCAAAGACCCTTATCTTACTTTATCTATGTTTACGTTAAATCGCGTGAATGCCAAGTTTAAAACACTCTACAAATAACCTTATTGAGAGATTTAGCGAACAGATAGATGTTAATTGGCCACTGTGAATAGATCTTATGAAATCTAAATACTGGAATAGTCTAACTGAATTTGATCGTATGATGGTATATGCATTCAATTAATTGTATTTTTTTCCACTTTCTTATGACTTTTTTTCTCGTTCGTACTTATTTGCACCTTTTATAACGTAATTTATTGTATTACAATATGTGTTTTATTTGTTATCTATATGTGTTAATTGTTATGCAACTATGAAATAGTTTGTGATCATGTGTCATTTTATGATCAATTTTGACATCAAATTTATAAACTTTCTCTGTGGAAATCTGTGTGTTCTTCAATGTCAACATTGTAAATGTCTTTCAAATTTGCATTATTGTTCTTTATTTCGTTTTAATCATGAATCTGAAATATTTGCGTATGGTTCCGTCATCAATTAATGATTAGATAGCCCTTATCATATTCGTCACAGTACTTATAGTATTGAATTTTGTTTGTAGATCAGTCTAGTGATGATTTCGCACCTTTTTTGAGTGATTTGTTGGTGTATTTCTTAGTATACTTTGGTTGTGTGTACGTAAAGTTATCACTGGGATTCTAGCAAAATGCAGCATTACGGAGCTGTTCAGGTATCCATAATCTTTATTTTAATTAGTATTTGTATTTAGGTTCTCGGCATACGTTGCTATTAACAGAAGCTATGTGTTTTCTCCTTTAGCGTCTCTATAATTGGATTGGATTAGATGTAATCCGATTTAATATTGTAGCTTTAACAGAATATTTAAATATCAAAACTAATTACATATGTATATATGTTATTAAATGAGGTGTTATAAGTTACAATATTTTTATTGTTATTGTCTACCTTCACTTGGCCAGCGCGGTGGATTATGTCCTAAAACTTTGCCATTCTGGGTTGTAACTCTTGCCCAGCACTCAGATTATAATGCGTTGGTACTAAAGTTACATTATTTTTCTATACATCTTTATTTTATTCAGGTGTAGCTATAGGTATCTATACATAATTATGTCGACTTAATAATAAAAGCTGCCCTTCGTCAATCTATATATTAACCTCGCGACGATTCAGATCTTTATAACTTATGACAAAAATGGAGTTGTAGTCAAAACTATGGACAGCAATAATCGCTTACCATAAATGGTTTCTTTCTAATGGCTTAAAAGGTTCTCTCTATAGTATAAAATCTGTAAGAGGTAGATCAAATCCTCTTAACAAATCCTCTTAAAATTCCATTATAATTGTAATTAGTGTTATCTATATCAATACTAAAATGGAGTACCTACCTATATCTGTGTGTCTGTTTGTTATTAAATCACACAACAACCACAGGTCTGATTGACATGAAATTTTGCATGGAAGTAGCTTATTTACCTGTTCAACTTTTTCTTTATGTAACTGACTGAAGTAGCAAACGAGCATGCATTCCACCTAATGGTAAGTGGACATCTGTAATCAACTTCATACAGAACATGGGTTCTATCTAAAGTCAATCACAGATGCGTTGCCACTCCCGAGGACTATGATGGTCGCCTCATATAAAAGTGTGAAGGCAACCACATCCTTCCTACGAAACGCAAGAAATGCTTCACGTTAGAAATAGGTGTGGTGGTGGTGCTTCCCCGGTCGAACTACACTGGTTCTACCACCTTCAGACTTACTTTTAGGCTACTTTTGATTTTGTTACACTATTTAAATATGGCGACTATTTTATGTCCCGTGGCGAAGCATGGGTACTTTAGCAAGTAATGTTATAATTATTAATTAATGTTGTTATATACTAACTACTGTAATTGTGTCAAGACATTTTATTGCAAATATGTACTTCATGTAATGACGTGCATTGATTATATTCCTAAGTAATTTACCTCACACTAACGTCATAAACTCATTACTATATTCTAGTGAATCGTGTAATGTTACTCCGTAAAAGCATTACGGTAATTCTAGCAATTTTTTCGGCTTATCTACAAGCCAATCTTGTATAATTTATAACGCCGGAAAGGGCTTTAGTAGTGAGTGGACTTATTGTACTTTTTGGTACACTTATTATTTTTTAGATTATGTGATATGAGAAAAATGCGGACGTTGTTATTTTAGTCACTATTATTTATTGTCCCATTTGCAGTGTACAATTGTTTAGATAAATTACTCAATAAAAACACCTCTCAGCTGTTTTCGCATAATAAAACATGTTTTCTCACCATTATTATCATTAGTCTCTCTTCTGTCAGCAATATCTCTGCATAATGTTGTTTAAGCTTCATACAGAAGAGGAGGATAGGCTACAGGTCACCCCGCCCGTCAAATGCGGATATAGACTTTATAAAACATTGATAACTTTTATTTACAGAAGTTTCATAATATTAAAACAATAACAGTAAAAGTTCTTATGAAAAAATCGGTTTAACCTTTTTCTTTAACTAGATTAACAGATGGTAATACATCTGTTAATCTAGTTAAAGAAAAATTTTGGTATTGCAAATAAATATTTTCGTGTACTCAGAAGAGCGACTATTTTTAAATAATTGTCAGATTAATTATTTAGGATACAACTTGTGAAATGTAACTTTCTTTTACAAATGTAAATTTGTAAAAAAGGAAGACATTTAATTGTTTTTTTAATCTACCGCAAGGCATTTCTAGTTCTGTATGTTCTGTGAAAGGGTCATCGTGTTGCCGCTAGAGGTCACTACGAAGGACCCGCTTTCAAGGTTGCGCCGACCTTTAAAAGGTTGACCTTGGAAGCGGTTCGCTCGATAAAATTAATTATTTAATCCCCAACCACTCGAATGACCTTTGTGTTTGAAGTGAAATTTAAGCATACAATTTCTATAATTTCTATCTTTGTTTTGTTGAAGAATTGACAAAAGTATACATGTCTTTCATTTACCCGGCTGTACGGCTGTAGCGTGTGCTATTTCTTTGGCATGCGCTACAGCTCAAGCAGCTGGACAGATTGTGACGTGCGATATATCATTAGAATCGTCTTAGAGTGCAGAGTGACATAGACTATAATATTTTTTTTAAATTGCACCCTCAAGGGGAAAAAGAGAGGGGGGATAACTTTTTTATCATCGCGACAACATGGGTATCAAATGAAAGCTAGTAAATAAGACCATTCTAATAACATGTATTTCGTAGTATCTACGTTTACCCAAATATTTTGTCGAAAAGTCATTAATTAGGTATGCACAAAAAATCGTTAGTTTGTAGTAGTTTTATTATTATTATTTTTAACAATGTAACTAATTACTAAATAAGTAACTCAA
Source organism: Cecropterus toxeus (assembly GCA_018249875.1). Classification (NCBI taxonomy): domain Eukaryota; kingdom Metazoa; phylum Arthropoda; class Insecta; order Lepidoptera; family Hesperiidae; genus Cecropterus; species Cecropterus toxeus. The sequence continues at coordinate 6,363 of DWNE01008410.1, read as the reverse complement.
AAACTAATTGACTCAAAAATTAATTGAAGGTAGAACCCTTTGTGGTTCTACAGAAGCACCACCGCCACACCTATTTCTGCCTACTAAACGTTAGGCGCTGCTGTGATCTGGTCTAAAGGGTTTGGTACGCAAAACATACTTATTCATTTTATCCAAAGCGTTTCAATTTAGTCCACAGGGCTAACAACTCATCAGTCACCTCATCTGATCTTCTTTGTTATAAAGTTGTCCATTGGACATAAATTATGGCGGACGCTTATCTTTTGGAATGGCCATATTATTTAAAATTTGGATAAATCGGCTTCGTTAAAGATTTTTTTTAAATCGTGGTGTAAATAAAAATAACATAGCAGGGATATATGGTGAGGACCAAAGGAAACAAATATTATTGTACGGTGCAGTAACTACAACTGAAGTTATTCCTTAAGTTATCATTTAAGTCTTACGTAATAAAATTAATGTTTATTATTATATAAACAGAATGCATCTAATTGATGAATTTTTCCTTATTTGCCTTTGTTATGAACCTTTTTGAGATAAATCAACGTTGACTGTTAATTTATTAACGTTAAAGCATTATCGTACTACGTACTGTGAAAATACACTATAAAATACAGTAGAAATGTATTCGGTTCGACGTTTTTTCAAGTTAAAATCGAACACGATGTATTTTTAAAATGTTACCGAAAATAAAAAAAAACAGCACTTTATCAATACTACAGAAAACAGTTAATTTAACAGATAATTATTTATGGGCTAAATTAAACTAAGACAGCAGCTAATACATATTAAAACAAACAATTTATATGTGTAACTGGTTGTTTATTTGAATCAGCCGTGCAATAAAAAGGCAAAGATTTATATCTCTTAGAATTTCTAAGGTAGAGAAGCGAATGTAGCACAAAATACATATTACCTATGTACGTATCTTACGATAAGCTGACTTTTATTTGGTGATATCTCTAAAAAAAACTAACTAAATTTAATAAAATTTGCAATATTATTTAATTGTTCACAGAGACGCGACTTGGAGTCACAACTGCTGGAGACTGGCTCCAGCTGTAGAACTAAAACTTGCTGGTGGAGGCTGGCCATTGATCTGCCACTTTTTGTTATTGGTAAGTGCTATCTTAAGTCCCCATAATAGTTCCCCTAGGACCCCTATCATTTGACTGGCAATAAGCATGGCGGTAGTATGCATATTTGTGTTATGGTTTGGGCTGATAGTTTTTGGTTTGGTTGAAATGCTTGTTGTAGCAAAGATGGCATAGTTATCCATGGGTTTCCGAATTATTCCTCAAGTGTCGTAACGCATCTATAAACTACTTCAAGTATGACTTTAGTATAACCTGGGGTGAACCATGGATGTCCATGGCAGTGGAAACTTATCCACCATACGATGGACTGCTTGCTCGTAGGCTTTTTTTACACTTAAACCTAACGGTAAGGCATACGGGCTACCTGATGGAAAGTATGGACTATGGACATTTGCAACACCAGAGGAGTCACCAATGCATCGCCGGCTTTGAACGAGAGCTCTTTTTACACCCCTCTTGAAGAACCCCATGTCATAGCCCTAGGCTATGTCATAGGCTGCTTCGATAATGCAAAAATAAAAATAATTATCACAAAAGATAGGAAAACTTTTACTATACTTAAATATTTATATTTGGATGGCCATAATTAATAATTTGATTGAAAAAACCTTTAATTAAAACCAGTGCGCCAATCGCGGCTCTACGCACGTTTTAAGAGTTATTTAAACATGATAATGATAAAATTAAGCCATTCTTTTTTTTTTTAATTTACTAATTTTCTGGCGGCATTTTTTATAAATTTTATATTATCTATAATTGCTATCATTCTATAATCTATGCTCTCTCTATTTATTATCTAAAAGTATAAATGATTTTCTTGAATACTGCTGATGATTGACAAATGAAATGAGGGAGTGTTTTAAATATTTTTTACGAAGCAATTATAAATTGGATCGCCTTCCAGCCAATCGTTAAACAAAAAATATGATCACAAATTGACTACCAAATATGGATCTGATTTCATCGAAGGGGAGTTTAATGCCGCCATTAACAACATATTACTAGACAGGGTTGCCAGTTGTCTAGAATTAAAAATATATATATATTAGTTTCGGATACTCGGATTACATTTTGAAGTAAAAAAATGCGCAATAAAATGTAAAAACGTTTTCACACTCAAAGTTCCACAAAAAGATTTTCTTGAATCGTGACAACTAAAGACAAATACACAAACACCCAGACCCCGAGCAGAAACCAAAATTCATCATCCAGATGTCTGTCTGGTTGGATTCGAACCCGGAACTCACTGCGAATCAAACTCCGCTCCGCCACGCGGGTAGTTAAAAGTTAAAAGCAAAAGCAATATTACCATGTTATCATTACTAGGTATTTTTATCAATCTAATGTTGTATTTGTCATCTATTAATATTGTACATTTTAAGGAAAGTTGGAATGTGAAATGGTTACATATTACAAAATTTAAACATATTTGTCAAACATTTTGGAACTTATTTACAATCACTTTACGTAGACTGCGATGTAATTGGCTATTTGAAAAATTTATTTGATATTTAAATTTAATATTCAACAGTGTAAAGCCTATACACCTCTCGTTCGGTCCGTATAATATGTGAGTGAGAAATAAGAAGCCCTCAATTTTGACTACATTATTTTTGAAGCCAGTTATGTTTATGAATTCTTTTAACGTGTGATTAGGTGTAAATTGTAATATCTGTAAATACTACTGTTCCTACATTAAACATTCTAAGGCTAACAAGTCATTTGCTAATATCCTTTGACCGATAGTTGCCAAAGCCTTCACCTTGTTGCTTAAGCTACTAAACAGTTGCTTAAGTCGCTGCCGGCCGAGCTTCCAATTGTCGCTTGAGCGACTGACGTGCGATACATATTGTATTCTATTGGAAAAATCAGTCAACAGTCAATTGTTTACGCCTCTATGTAGATGTATAAGCTACTGAATAGTCGTCCTATAGTTGACTGCAGTATAACATCAGTTCTGGTAGTCGTTAATGATCGTAGCCAATAAGCAGAAGACCTAAAGAACATTACTACGCAACTTAAAGAACAGTACTAGGTTCAAGCAATTTATCAAAAAATGACAAATGAATTTTTGAGTCTCACCCCTGTTTAATAATATCATATCAATATTCCTTTCAGTTTACACCCTATTCTCATGTCGTAGAGCTGGATTTCCCTTTTAGTTAACCAAAAGCCATAAATAACATGTTGGCGTATAAATAAAAACTGAAAAACTTGTGCTAATGTAGAATGCATTAACAGTTTTGTTCAAATTATATTAGGGCGTTTTTTATGAGATGACAGTGGCAAAGAAGCGTGCAGACCAGCTGATGGTAAGTGATCACTACCCTTCATGGACATGTTCGTTTTTGCCACGGACGTGTAAGATGTGGAATGAGCTACCTCCTGAGGTATTACCGGTGCGCTGTGACATGGGGCTTTTCAAAAAAGGTGTGAAAAGAGTTCTCCTTAACACCCGGTGATGCATTGGCGACTCCCCTGGTGTTGCAAGTGTCCATAGGCGACGATACTGATCAGGTAGCCCGTCTGCCTTAGGTTTAGGTATAAAAAAAAATTAACCAACCTTTGAAATAACATGAATTGAGATTATGCGTTAAGTTCAGCCTAATACTGACCCATTGCTGGGCAAGAGTCTTTTCAAAGTAAAAATCTAAATTACGGTGGTTTAGGGAACAGTTTACTAAGTGTGTAAGCGGACTGCACATTTAATATTTTGCAGTACTTGTTTGTGTCTATTCTTTTTCTAGTGATAGTATTAAGCGCATGTTTATTTATTAGGTAGATTTCTTATACTGCCTGACTGATACATAATATATAAGTCCTTATGCAAGCGCCACGAAATATTCATTTGGAGTTGACCGAGTTACAGAAAATTTTGTGGTCTTATGAGAACAGATTCTTTTTCATCGATTAACGCTGGTTCGTCTAGCAAAATACGCTTAAAACGAATACAAATTGAATTCAAGGAACTCACGTTAACAACTAATAACATACTGTAGTTACATAAAACATATCAAACTCAACGCAGGGTTTAAATTATAATTACTGAAATTCAATATTGATCCTGCGTGGAGGTCAAAATTCGTACCACTACATCTAGCCATGTATTATGCCCATATCTCTAACTTTTTTATCATTTCATTTTTGCGTTTAAAATCTCAGAAATATTTAAGAAGTAAGTTGTACTAAAAAGCTAATACCCAAGGAGAGAGTCTGCTTAAGGCAAAGATCGCATTGAACGTTTAGTCAGTGACTGTAAAATTACGAAAATAATCCATGTAAAACAGTTCCGTAAAATAAATAAATTAAGTTTTAATAAAAAATATTAAAACTTAATTTAAAGTTTTTTTTTTTTAATTAATACATGATACAGTATTGATGATATTGATTTTTCTGTTGTAGAATATAATTTTAAGTATTAATTTACCTTATGAGACATTATTTTAAATTAATTATTTGACGTGTTTTTTATATAACTAACTAATTATTATCTCACACAATTAAAATATTATTTATAATAAATATACTATTTTGGTAACAAATTTTAATAACATTTACCTTAAATAGCAATTTATGTACTATGTTACTACGATATATACCTACTACATATACTGTTTATGTACACAATCACAATCAAAAGTACCGCTTTTGGGTAACATCGGTTTTTCCGCCACCTAATCAGCATTATCTTACCTCAGTGACGTCATTCAGGTGACACAAATCAGCATCATAAAATCCTAATGTGTTCGCAGCTTAAGCAAAAGATCAATTAAAAACATATTATACTCTTTCGGGGACAGATTACAAAAAGTAATGCTTTATGCTCTACACGTGGCCGGCCGGTGCACGGTGCCGCATGTGGCGGCACGCAATCGCGGTTGGGGCAAATAAAAAAGTAAAGCTAATGAACTTTTATATACTAGCTGTGAGACGCGGTTTCAGCTGTTTTGTGTAACTAGTAACATCGTTAAAACATTAAAACAAAGAACCCGACTGCTTAAAACGATTTTTGTTTAAAATGATAGATATTTAGTTTAACGCTTATATAAGTTATTGTCAAAAAAAAAAACGACGCTTTCTACACTCATAGCCCCACAGTAGGATTTTCTCCTGTGTCGTGGGTGCCATGGACACACAAGCATGAATACACAAACACCCAGACCCAGAACAGAAATCTAAACTCAAACCCTCAAACGCAAGCCGTTTGGGCTGTAGCGCGTGCCATAGAAATGGACATGCATACAAACATACATACATACATACATACACACATACATACATGCATGCATGCATGTATACATACATACACACATACATACATACATACGCTCGAAAAACATTCCCCTTCCATAAGGAGGTGATCATCTTAGTCCTCAGGAGTATCAACGCATCTGTGATTGAGTTTAGACAAAACCTCTGATCTGTATGAAGTTGACAGATGTCCAGGGGAGGTATCAATACTTACCATTAGGTGGACTGCATGCTCGTTTGCTACTTCAGTCTAATAAAAAAAGTTTCCATGGATAAACGGTGAATACACAAACACCCAGAGCAAAAACAGAAATCTAGAAACAAATTATGTTTGGTGAGATATCTCGATCGAACCCGAAACTTCAGCACATTACACCCTTATTTTTTATTTTAATCACAATGCAACTTTAATATATACACATGAAACATGTCATGTTTATTTTTAAGAAATACGATTTGTATTGTGATAAATAACTAATTAATCAATTAATTAATTAACCTCTTCTAAATAGTATCGTTCTATTAGCAATATCCGTTACGAACAAGCAAAATTTTTGTATTTTTTTGTAAATACAAAGCTCTTCTAAACGTGCCAAAGATAGTTTTAAACTTTAAAATCATTCAAAGTAACTTTATACTTGTAAGTAATTAAAAATTAATGTTTGTTATTATTCTTACAGCTACGCGTATCAAATTTAAATTGAAATGGCGTTTATATCAAAATCTCTATAACTACAATAATTATGTAAGATTACGTAAATATTAACTAAATAGTAACGAATGAATGAATATTGTAATCCATATTCATACACTTTCACTCATTTACATATTCGAGGCATTAATCTTTTTGTAATTATAATATAACGTGACTTGCTCCACTATGATATCATAAACTATGAATGATGTATTTTTTTTCAATATGCTATAAGTAAGCCATAAAAATTTCACTGAACAATGGAGTTGTTGCCTCTCTACATTGTAATATTTTAATCAATATTACAGTGTTGTGAAATAC
>DWNE01008409.1:0-11537 GCA_018249875.1 Cecropterus toxeus | reverse complement strand
CGTTTTCATGATTTATAGTTTCTCTTCTCTTACCTTACCCTCTTTCACACTCCCTGTTAATGTTTAAAAGTGATTCAATACGAAGTCATATTCAGAGTTGATCGATCAAGCGATATTGAAGGCCAATTAAATTACAGGTATGTCACTTATACCTTTATTTTAATTATATTATACTTCAGTTACAAATTAAAAACGTTCTTAGAAGAAAGTCATATTGTCTTAATCAAACAGTTTTCCTTGATCAAGGAATCCTTTTTCCTAGTGCGGTAAAAATACATTACAACATCAACTATTACTTTACATGCCAGGTGGTTGAACCAGTGTAGTTTGACCAGAGAGGTACCACCGCCACAGCTATTTCTAGTGTAAAACAGTTCTTACGTTTCGTCGGTGTGGTTGCCGGCTTACTTATATTTAAAGCGATCATCCTAGTCTTCGGAAGTAGCATCGCATCTGTGATCGACTTCAGATTAAATAGTTAGATAGATTAGATCAGTTTCTTATGTCTATGGGCGGCAGAGATCACTTACCATCAAGGGGACTGCATGCTCGTTTTCTACTTCAGTCTAATAACAATATAAAAACATATAGTATCTAAATCGAAGCGCTGATAATGAAATGATATAACTATAATGCTGCTGAAATTTTTCCAATTGTTACATTATGCTCCCATGAAATCATTTTTACGATAAACTCTCGTATCTCTAAAATACGTACTATATACGCGTCGAATTTGATATATATATACAAGTTCTAAGTAGGTACATAATATGTCTGTAGTCTGTACCATTTTAACTGAAAAGCGACAGTTGAGATCACGCACTAAAAATAATCAGCAATGTCTGTCGGATTTTGCACTGCATCTCTGGCGCCAATAATAAATAGGGATGTTATGGATATGAAAGTTCCGATCTACATACGGATACAGATATCGGTTTCGGTTACGGTTACGGTTATGAATATGTAATGATTTCGGATAATCCGTTAGTTTCGGTTACGGATATTATATTTTTAAGGAATTGTAAACGTGAAATACAATAATGATGTGATTCTTGTTCTTTGCTATCAGTTGATACTACATAATTGATTATATTAGTTATTATTGTAGGTCTCTAATCAAATTTATTTTTTATTTATTCGGATGTTTCGAGACATGATTTTTATAGATTTACTATAAAAAACATGTCTCGAAACATATCCGAATTTATCCGAAACATTTATATCGAATGCGGTTGCGGATATTTTATTATTTCGGAGATCCGATAGTTTTGGTTACGGATACGGAGCTATATAATATCCCTGATAATAAGTTCGTTTGGATTCCTACTTAACGCTAGCTATTGAATATGTCAATTATTGATGTTTGTATTACCATGCAGCCTTGTGTCAGATAATTAGAACAGTTTCTGCTAGTAGATAACTCGTAAACATCAGGTACAATGTGTAGCTTTTAGAGCAAGTATCATGCCGTTAAGTGATAAGTCGCTATTGTAAAAAGCTTTTGAATGAATAACGTAATAGATTGGTTTATTTTTTTTTAAATTCAAGAAACATAATTCATTATTTTATTTTAGTAGCAATCTTACTAAACAAATATCACTGTTAAAATACATTACAGGTGAACATATTCTTCGTATAAGATGGTACATAGTGTATGTATATTATATTGTATATCTCAGGTTGTCTAAAATATGCAATTGTCTATGATATCAAATGAAATAAAATAAAATTCGTATATTTTGTAAAATAATAAAGCTCGTCTTGCAAAAGCCATAAAACTATTAAGTGTAAATAAAATAAATTATCTTAAGCCGTTAACGTTCGATACAGTTTAAGTGGGCTTATAGTTTACGTCGCAGTTTTCTACGTTATAAATAGTGATGAAGAACTTTAGGAGTCACACTCACAACAATACAACGCGAGAAAAACGTCACAAAATCATTCCGCTCTGTTTATATTTTGACGCTAACTGGCCGATCTCTTGCTTCATTCATCTTTGCACTGAACGTAAAATTGTAAACACGATAGAGTAGATTGGTATAATTTATTTGTTTACTCCTCGGATGGTTTGTATAAGTCTATTGTTTTATAAGTGCATGAGGAAACTAATAGGAATACAAATGTATTAGCACAATCACATTAACAATGTTGTTTTGCTTCATAAAATTACAGCCAGCATATTGCACGGTGAGTATAAAGGGAAACTGAAATGAAATAAAATGTCTTTATAATACGGGGGCACTTACAAATTGTTAGTTACAATATTTTAATTTAATTTCTTACACTTCCACCGAATTGGAACACGCAAATGGAACACAGCAAACTAATGTACAAATTGCATTTTGCGGAAGTATCATATTGTATTCGCATTTTGGAAAGTTTCTTAAAGCACGTTGTCATTGAGGAGACGGAAAATTTCGTCCTTTTCTAGCGTGAAATCGTTACTTTTTTATTGTCTAGATGAAAGACTACGTTATTAGGATTCGGAATGATCGGAATCGGATTCGGATGAATAGTTACATAAAACTATTCATGTTTAACTCAACTTTCTGAAGTTTTGAATTCGGTCCTTGTCGTTATAACTGTTGGATATTTATTTTCATGTAACATACATCACTGGTGATATACGCTCATTAAAAATATAAAAAAATAGTTACTTTTAATAAATTTTCCGACTTCCATTAAATGTCTTTACACTACAATGCATTTTGGTTACAGTGAATACAGCTAGTTAAGTATGTTACCGGAATCATTATAATGAAAGTTTTCAAACCGTCTTTTGTGAATCAATAGTTATAATTATACAGTCATCTTTTCTCACTGTAAGACGAGACTGGTGCATAGCAGTTAGAAATAAATATATTCAAGATACATGATAACATAAAATTGTTAAAGAAACCTTAAAATACTTAATCTTTACGTTTACATATTCGAAACGAGTCTAAATCTATTTTTGTAGATTTCAATGATATTTCTCGAGCCTACATAAATGAAGATACGTCACTGGGTACATTTATAACAGCTTCAGTTGATCGACCGTTTCCTTGAGAGCTGTGTCCAAAGTCCGCGCCATTCGCCGCGCAACCGGTCTCGGGCCTCTACTTTTCATAATCTCTATATTCGATATGCTATAGTTACTTAATAGAAACATTATCTTGTAATTATTTTCTTCATCGTTCCATTAAATTCTAATGTAAATCTATGTCTACGTATTTCGAAGGAAAGACAAAAAAATAGATTAAAAAAGAAGGAAAGGCGAAAAAAATTGATTAAATAAATGAAATGAATAAGTGAACGAGTTTTGGATGAAAATCAGACAAAATTGCTAAGTTAAAGTTTTGTAAAAAATGTAAACATAATTTTAACTTAGCAATTTTTCATCCAAAGATATCCGTAATTTATTCAATTCATTTCATTCAGTTCATTTTTTGTAAAAGAAATAAAACATAATTAAGAAATTAAGTATAAGAATTCCATAGAGGTAGAATAATCTGCCCCTATGGAATCTAATATTCAAGAAAACTGGTTCCGAAGCACGCGTAATGCAATTACACGTGTATCATTCAATTATATAAATATATGCACTATTGGCACAAATAAAAATATGTTATAGTTTGTATACCATTTTATATTTAAACAAGCTTTAAACCCTTATTTAATCCCCTTAGGGATTTTATTCAATTTTTATTAATTCTAAAAATCCTTTCTCATCGCTCACTTACACCATAAAAGGAACCCCTGTACCAAATTTCCAGGTACAGCAGTTTCGACTGTGCGTTGATATATAAGTCTGTGAATCGGAATTGTCTTTTATATATATAGATGATTACATTAAAATATATATATTTACAATTTTAAAAGGCGAAGTTTATTAATGAATCAGCTGATGTGACTTTTGCGTAAGATGGTAAAAGGAGTAAGGTTCAAGTTATCGTCTTCGTACCAATATCTAACATGAAGCAGTTTGTGCGTTTCAATAGACATGAATGCCGGTTAAATAAAGACGACGACTATAAAGACGCTTTCAACATACATAGCCCCATACTAGGTTTTTCTCCTGTGTCGTGGGTGACATTGACACACAAACACGAATACACAAACACCCAGACCCAGAACAGAAATCTATCTCATTGTTCAAATTTCTGTCCGGCCGGGATCGAACCCGGGACCCACTGCGTGTCAGACCGGTATGGTGATCGCTCCGCCACACGGGTCGTCAAATAAAATACGTCAATTAAATACGATGCGACCATTTTAGTCCTCAAGAATGGCAAAGCACCTGTGATCATCTTCAGACAAAACCCCTGTTCAAATAATACATTCCTAATACATTTCTGAATATATTCTCGTTTGCTACGTAATTTTTTCATGAAAGATAATTTTACATTATTTCGTTAGTCAAGAAATATTTTTTATCTAAACATTAGTAAAACGTCTTGGTTATTTTTCATCTCATCCGCCTTAGGCGGTATTTATTCTGATATGAATTGTTTTCCTGTATTGCTAAATGTATGCATTATGTAAAGTCACACAATACTATATAAACGGAACTCTGTGACCACAATTACAGCATATTATAGCGAAGTGGTTTTGAATAATTTTATCTTCTATCGATAAATTTTATCTTACTTTGTTTTGATACATCACAATGAAAATAAAGCATTTTATTCGTAAAGTGGTTATCATAAAAAATAATTCTAATACTATTGTATACCGCGTTTGTTCTCTTATGTCTTAAAAAGGAAAAGTCTTACAAGTTTTGTTGTAAAAATTTAAATATGTAAAAAAATAATATACATTGAAATTTAAAAAATACGTGATAACCTCTTTCCTTTGGGAAGCCGGTTGCAAATAAACAGTTTAGTATAACCAGTGCCTTCAGGATAAAAACTCGTATTAGAAGTAACGTCTACAAAAATACATATCTTTTACAAAACATATTTTAGTACTTAAACTTCCTAACAAAGAGAATATTTTTTAAGCACTAAAATCGATCACACACAACTTTTTTTAGTACTAAACGTATGTAGATATTTTATGATATCTACTTTCCTAGAACGATAATTGCCAAGATTTGACGTAACGAGATTCGACGTAAAGGGAATGAACCACATAGTCACGTGCAAGTATTTCCGTAGAAACCATAGAAATCTTTCTTTGGAGATGGGGATATCTTTGAACAGCAGGAATATTCTAAGCTTCATAATCTATTCATATTGTGTACACGTGGAAACAACAGGCGTGTCGTAGATGATGCAATATGCTGTTTCGCCAGTTTTGTTTGGTTTAGAACATTTCAACAAACAGACCGCGCCAACTTTTTGCATTTTATAGCTTGCTTTGTCAACATTTTGTACGACTTGGTACTGATGGAAGTTTTTTACCTTGCGAATTTGATAGTAAGTAAACATTTTAAAGTACCAGTATATTTAGTTTCTTACATAGTGGCAAAATGTCCTTGCTATAAACGTTCAGATATTATTATTTCGCGTTATAAAATATATGAGTATCATATGTTTTGATAAAATTTCTATAAATAAATATCTAAAATTCGAGGTGATATTGACAAAAAATATTGCTAATTCTATTCTCTATGATTGTAATCTTGTGATAATTCAAAACTCAGAATTTATCACGGCTAAAATTGGCTTACAGTCAGAATAGTTTTATCATCATTAGTTTCTACTCTGATAACGAGTTACCGTCCTTTATTATTTAAATTTTCATGGTCCGCCATTGTCTATTATCAGTTTATCACCAATTAACTCATTCTTTGTGTACTAAATCGATATATAACACGTTAGCTAAAATAGAACTGTGCACATTTTTTGTACTCAGCTCGAAAGGGAACTATATAGGAAGTGACATTATTTTCTGTCAACACGTTTCTAAAACAGTTGGTTGAGCCAAATGTAAACACAGGCATGTTTCTACGGATGCATTTTCTAAATATTTCACACATAAAACATAGTTTACAACATCGATTAAATAATTTATTTTTACAAAAATATTACTGCCGTAACTATTAATGGCAATACTAATATCTGTTACGTTGATCGTTTTATATTTCGACGAAGTCTAATTACATATCTTAACAAAATCAATTGTTAAATATGTATATTACGTTCATTTTTTTCTTAAAGTTAGTTTATCTTACATTTCTCGTGTTGTCGTAGGGATTTACCTTATTCATCTAATAAGGAATGACTAACCAGGCATTCTTCGAGAATTACATTTCTAACAAACTATTTAAATGAAGTAATTATTTAATGAATTGTTAGGTAAGTATAATAAATAATAGGCTAGAATGGTCGGCGATACAATATAATACTAATTAGTTTTTAGTCTAGACTAATATCTCGTGAAGTTCCTAGGCCAGCTAGGCAATATGACAACAAATTTAAAAGAGGCTAACAGTAGACACGCGTTGGTAATAACAAAATCTGAATCAGAGATACATCAGAATGTTTACCATCCGTTTGACCCGGACAAGGTAGGGTTAAAGATAACTAATAATTCTAGCTAAACTGCAGTTTCAAGAAAATTTCCATTTGAATCTATTTTCATCGATATAATTATGTAAAAGCATTCATATTATCGTTAGATTGTTTATAATTAAGTAAATACCCTTCATAATTGGACATTTACAAAACAAATGAAAGTGTTTGTTTTAATAAATAAAATTAATGGCCATATTTATTATGTCTATTTACACGTGGCGTAAATAAATCGTACTTTACCTGTTTTTTATTCAAAGTATTTTATTTAAATCATTAAAAAATATTTTTTTATGGCGGACTGCCATTTTCGTTACTAGGATTGAGGTTATATTCAAAGGCAATCGATTGATAAAATTAGAAACTTTAATAGATTAAAAATAATTATGAGACACTTACATAGAAAAAGAAAAATATGTTACATGGTTTAGTTGACAGAAAAAACTTAGTATTTTGACCTGACTCAAATACTACGTGCTAATTCCCGACTTGCGTTGCTGCCAGACCTATTTTTTCCCTACCTCTTTAGACACTGTGTCTGCTCCACGTCGATTTTATTTTTGTAATGCTCTCTCATTTCGATTTCCTTTTAGATCGCAGTGTAATATCATAGTTCTCTTCTATTTGTTTGTGTTTACATATCATCACAGTCAATTGAAGGATATGTAGGGCTATGTATCAGTGCCTTTAGTCAAAACATAAGTCTGATTATTGGAATATAAGCCATTGGTAAAATTATACTATGATGGGACGGCTATAAGTCTGATTTTTGACTATGGCAAAACGCAGACATATTCCCGCTTTTACTACAGATATCATGTTAAAATAAAAGGAATATATCCCGAAATGAGTTACTAATAAAATTAAATGGTTTGTAGTTAATATAAAATTTTATTGACGTAATTCTGAAAATATACCTTCATATTTATTATCTCAAACTGACATTAGGATATATTTTATTAGTATCTTTTTCTGATACTATGTTCTTATGCGTAAATATCGAAAAATGCTTGTGAGTACGCATGTTTATTTCGGAATTTCAACGTTCTGTATTTCAATATTTTGTCTTCAGTGTCGCTGCGCACGCGTCGCGTGAGTCAGTTCGCTCCGTTGCTGATCGCGCTTGTTGGATTGCCAGCTCGGGGCAAGAGCCACCTCGCGCACCGCCTCTCCCGGCATCTTAACTGGAACGGCGAGAGCACTAAAGGTAAACGAGTTAAATTGTAGATTGCTTACAGTTAAGACAAAGTGTTAGCTGAATATTCTATAGTAAAAAGTTGATATGAACGATGTTAATGTATGTATTCGATATTATAGATATGAGCTGAGAGTTATCGTAAGCGACTTATATTGTAAATTGCTTACATTAAAGACTTTTTTAGGAATAAGTTAATGTTCGATATTATAGATGTGAGCTGATAGTGTACGGTGCACTTACTATTACAGAGGGATATGAGCACGAGGTACCATGGAATATTTTTTAGGTGTGAGACTCGAATGTTATGAAAGGGATAAGCTATTAGGAAAGTGTGTATAAACACTTGACATTTTAGGGCGAAGCTATAATCGAGTATTATAGTTGTGAGTGGACAGTAAACAATATAAAGGTACGATAATATTGAGTAATGAAACCTAATACCTACAAAACCAGAATAAAAATGCAATTTTCTGCCCGGCTCCACACGCTTACTATCCTCTGAACTTCGTCCCTTCATTACGTTATTGTCAAATACTTCAAAGTTGTGTAATAATCTAAAGAATTTAAATCAATTATAAAACCCCAATAATATAGAATTAGAAAGAGACGTAGCAGGTATTCGTTTCTAAGATAATCCCAAAGCAGACATGATAACTTTATTCGAAGTACCTTGACCTGGTTGAAAGCATTGCCGTGTCGTGATAATTTTAATAATTAGGCATATCTTGACAATTTTGCACTGCCTCAGATATTTAGTTATCCCAATTCTAATCATGAAATATATTGATGGAATGAAATTATTTCAAAAGTGGTAGAACCCTTTGTGGTTCGCACCCAGAGACATCACAGCCACACCTATTAGGCAAGTGCATATCCCTATGAGCAAATTTTAAACCATACAACTATTGCTACTCCATAATTTACACAAAACTAATACGTCAAATATTCCAGTGTTCGACTGCAGCGAGTACCGTCGTCGGCACATGGCGTTGTATGGCAGCCACGACATATTCCGCGCGGACAACCAGCAGGGCTCCGCCATCCGGCGGCAGAGCGCCCGCGAGGCTGTGCAGGATGCCGTACTGTGGCTGAAGGACGGGAACAGCGTCGCTGTGAGTCTGAAGTTACAGTGCTTTAGATAACAACAACCGAACATTAACCGATATCAACAATTGAACTTCATAAGACATAAGTAACCAAAGTTTAACTTCTTTAAACATCAGTAATCGAAGTTTAACTAAAGCATGGGCAAGCGAATTTTAACTTTTTAAGAAATAAACAACCAAAATTTTACTTCTTTAGGCAGCAACGTTATTTATCATGAACGCACTTATATTTCATCCTATTCAGTCCATTTTTAGATAACAAAAATTCTCTCAGTCTCACCTGTGCGCTGTTTTTGTTTGTTTAATAAGCCTTTTAAAATTTATCAAAGCCTTAAGAACTACAGGAATTTTTGGGTTCAACCCCTAATTCTAATAATACTCGTAGTTCATTTGCTGTTACGTGATCACTGCCAACCCTGCACATCCATTTACAATATACCGGTTCATTGATGTGACCGAAAGGTCAAATGTCGTGTCTACAGATAGAAAAAATTGGACATAGTACAACTTCAGCAATTTGTTAGGTTCAATTAATTGCACTAATTCAATTAATAAGTCTATTTCTGTTTTACAAAAATATTGTAGCGCTTTTGTTCTGATTCATTCAATTTTAGAATAGACACAACTTAGTTCTTCACTTTACTTTCAGTCCTTTAGTGCAACTTCAGTTCTCAAGGGCATGAAGGCATTAGTAATGATATTCAAATTAAAATTGTATCAATATTAAATCCTAATTCCTTTGAAAGTCAACTCGCTAAAACCGTGTTAGATCGACATATTTAAAGTAGTACCTAACATAATTATCAGAGTCTGTAAACATTTCAAGATGTAAAATAACATCCAGTCACTTTGAAAACGCTATATCATTATTGCACTGAAAACTAATTTGAGTACGGATGCCAAATAGTTACAAATTCCATGGAAAATCACGATGTGTAATGTAGATGTGGAGAATCCAAATAAATACTTATGAATTATCTAACAAGTAGTGCATGATAAATGGGTCCTTGGAATAGACTGTCATGCGTAGTAATATTTGTCTAATACTAAGAATAGTCCCTTGTTTAATTAGACGCTTTCTGACTGCGTGTGAAGTTGGACTTTCCGTATTTCGATCAAATAAATAAACTACGCGAGAATTGTGATTGTTAATTTTGGAAACAATCTAATCGAAACAGATTTCTTCAATCTTGTACGTCAAATGAATTCGCGGGCGAATGAAGGTGGACTTGAGTATTTTAGTACTTTTGAACAAACACCACGTTCGTTTCAGATTTTCGATGGCACAAACATTACACGGGAGCAGCGTCGGGAGCTGAATGATTACTGTCTCTCCGACATGGGCTTCCGTATCCTCTTCATTGAGTGTGTCTGCGAGGATCAGGAGCTACTTGAAAGGAATATCATAGAAATCCTGCATTACTCTGCTGATTACAAGACAATGAGTGAGGAAGAAGCTGTAGATGACCTGAGGAAGAAGTTGGAGCACTACATGCGCCAATATGAACCAATCGATGGTTCTTTGGAGTCCATTAGCTTTGTGCGAGTGGAGAACATGGGTGAAACGGTCACAGCGCACAAGGTTTCTGGGCAGAAGGAGTCCGGGATCCTCGGCTACTTGTCCGGAATGAGGGCTTTACCGCAGACTTTGTATTTCACACGGGTGAGTAGATTAAACTGAATGTTTTGTGAGGTTCTTTGCACACCTTGAAATTTAAAACGGCTTATCCCACACGCCGCTATTAGCTAAACCTTCGTTGCAAACTCGCTGAGATCAGTTTATGCTTGCGAAGGTTTTAACCCTTATAATCTCGAAACTTTAGCTTAGTCGTTTGAAATTTAAAGACAATAAAATAGTTACAAATAAAATAAGACAAATCATAAACATAAAGTAAAGCAAACAAAGCCATATGGTATCAGCACTGAGTTTCATTCGCAAGATCATTGAATCTCGCAAGAGATCGGGAGACGTTTCCGACAAACTGTTGAGCCTGCTAAATGCCTAAAGTTTCCCATTAACATAATTATTTTCTTTTGTTTCTTATATCTACAGGGGTTTCTTAATTTACATGCAAAAGGTATCGTGTCTCGAATAGTAAGACTATATAGAATGTGCTTGAATTTGAAAACAATGAAGTATCACTGATGTATCATGTACAAATATTCGTCGATAAAAACGGATTTCAAATCTAATACCTTGTTTAGAAGCTTTCTGCGTATTTTCGGTGTACAAATACACAACAGACTTTGCATCATGCAAGATCACGCTCATTAATTACTCGTAAACCAATTGGATTGCAGGGATAAGAGTGTTTACACATTCGATTAGTGTTGAAATCTATGTGATAGTTACGCGGTGATCCTGATCTGTAAACGTATTTACACTTAGAAGAAAACAAGTTGTCTCCCAAGTTCTGAGTAAATATTACATCTACACTGCAAACTTCGGTCTAACATTTGTCAAATATGATATTTTAATTTTGATGTAAAATTTTCTGTTCTCCGTCCGTGTATTCTGCTATATTGTCATTTCAAGTTACTGAATCTATTACCGAGTTAGTACTTAAGTAGTATACTCTTATTATGCTACCAGTATTAGCATGGAAATATTTAAAATGGTCATTTTTTTAAATAGGACCCAAAAATGGCCACAACAATAAAATATGCCATTATTACAATTACTTACTTATTTTATAACATTGTTACGTATTGTTTTTTTTTTAAATACACAATAAT
>DWNE01008408.1:0-11538 GCA_018249875.1 Cecropterus toxeus | reverse complement strand
ATATTATTTTCTACTTTTTAGTTCAGTTAGCAATAAAAGCGTGTTTTTTTAGTTTTTTAAACTATTATTTATTTCTTCTGTCATTTTACATACTAAATAACATGTTGCACAAGTTAGGTCTATAACATAACAAAAAATATATTTTAATAAATAACCAGCTTATCTAATTACCTACTGACTCCGAAGTGGAACTGTCGTTATTGGTTAGTAAACTAAAAGAAAATATTGTCTGTCACTCAAAGCCCAAGTCGTCATAGAAATTATAACAGTGGCGGCCTTAGGGGGTGGCGAACAGGGCAGGGGCCTCGCTCTTACAGGGGCCTCGCGCAACAAACCAAGCAAATTAAGATCCCAAACCTAAAAAAATATAGTAAAAAACTATATATTTTTATGAATATATGTTTTTAACTATATTTTTACTTAAAACTTTTGATTTTAATAAATCCTTAATTATTGCGGAACACAACGAAATAGTTCTGAGAATTGTTGCCACCACACCTGTTACAGTGCGTCTGCTGAAAGGAGTTTTTGGAGGCTTAAAATGATTAAAACGTATTGAGGAATTTGATGACACAAGATTGATTTTCTCCCCTTGCTATTCTTTCAATCAAAAATGACGTGGCTAGTAGGTTAGTTGTAGGAAAAGCCACAAACATCAATTTTAAACTTTATCATTTTCAAACAACCAAATTTACTTTCGCATCACATTCTTTTCACAAAGGACAAAGGGCCTCGCAAAGACCTGCGGCACGGAGCCTCGCAATGGGTAAGGCCGCCGCTGCAGTAGAACATCATAATTTTATTTACCCGCCCTGGGGCGGTAGCGGAGCGGTCACCATACAAGTCTGACACGAAATAGGTCCCGAGGTCCATCCCCAGCCAGAAATGTGAATGATGAGTCTAGATTTCTGTTCTGGCTCTGGGTGTTTGTGTTTGTATTGTATTGTTTGTGTGTGTTACTGTAGGGCTTCAAGTGTAGAAATTGCTTATGTATTCGACGATATAGATGGCATAAATAAAACTTTCATTGCAATATTAGCTATTAGATTTCTATTGATAAACAGGGATAGTCACCCTCTCTGAATCATTAGTTACTTACTGCTCGTTGGCATTGCAGCCCCTAAGGCTGACCGCACATTGGCTACTATCGCTCAAGCAAATTATTGACATGACTGCCGAAACCGCGGTCTAACTGCTCGGCAACTACCAAGTAGCAAATCTATACAGATTAGTAAACAATTGATTGGTGACAGATTAAAAAAAATGTAACATTTACCACACTCGGTCGCTCCAGCAATAAATTTAGGCCCAGCGGCAAAATCCAAGCTAGACAATATATTAGCCTTAGGACTTTTTATTTTGATAGTCGTGTCATGCGGCGGCGGTGTGGTCGCCATGTGGCATTGGATTTGCGGGCTTCAAGGGACCCCTTCTAGTCCGGGCAATTCCCTCAGTGTATACAGTGTTAACCGGTATTGTTATACAGTGGTGCATTCTTTGTTCTTCCGTTACCGCGCTATGCTGATATTACATATTAAATGCTCCTTTTTATAGTAGGTAACCCATCATTAAATCCTCCTGGTGGTCGGAAGGAAAAAGGAGGATTTAAAATAGCTAAGAAGAGGAAATGATTTGTCCTACCGTCCTGGTAGGACAAATCATCTCCTCTCGGACATCTCCTTCTTTTGGACACCATCTGGCAACTCTAATCAAATGAATGTGGTGCACGTTGTCAGCGCGCTCCTACGGAGCGCTAGGCAGGGCACAAACTCATCCAAGGCCTGGACCTTGAAGTTGCACTCCAACGTGTAAGCTTTAGTAACCAACTTTCGAGCATTAATAGTCGATGTGAAGGCTGCCTTAGAATAAATTTGTAACGTCATACCATACGGGCATGGACGGCGAAGGACAAAGAAAGGTACAAAGGGGATAGTTATAACGACATTTGTTGAGATTTATTTAGTTTTTATTATATTACAGTTAGTTTCTAGACCAAATAATGATAATAATGAGTCATCTAATTCATAGCATTGTTTTTATAGAATGCTGCATAAGTTAATTTAAGTGTCATTTAACTTTTATTTCGAACATGTTTGCTTATTACTTTTACAATAAATAAAATTTATGCGTCTGCGTTTTTCAAATAACACCTCTTCCCCCTTCATTTGTTGACTTAAGCGAGATAAATATATTATTTTATTAAAATGAAGTAATAAACAAACGTAGACTGCCGACCATTGGCTTTTGTAATCAACTCCAGATAGGTAGAGTCTTACATTGGGTACAGATGCGTCGTTGTACCTGATAAATAAGTTGCAACACCTTTGTCCTCATAATAAAGACCGCAGTTATCGAAATTTTTGCTTAAATTGAGTTTTTGTGCAAATAAAATGTCTTTATGCAACTGTCGGCTAAACTTGACGGAAAAAATGCAGTAGATCAATGTAGTAGGTATATCTTATAGTATATAGTATAGATATACAGTATATAGTATATCTTATTTTTTTTATTTTTTTTTAATAACCTATGTTGTCCCACTGCTGGGCAAAGGTCTCCCCCAAATGCCTCCACTGCTCTCTATCCTGCGTCAGGGCCTGCCCGTCTTTTGAGTAATTCACCAGATCGTCGCACCATCTTTTCTTAGGCCTCCCTCTTCGGCAATAGCCGTCTTCAGGTACCCATTGTGTGACAATTCTGGCCCACCTTCCTTCCTGCATTCTGCAGACATGTCCCGCCCACTCCCATTTCAACTTAGCGGTTTTCTTACCTATATCTTCGATGCCGGTACTGGAACGAATGGTGACATTTCGTACTTTGTCTATGGGCTTAATACCCAGTATGACTCGCTCCATTGCTCTTTGGCAAACCTTGAGTTTTGACTTTTGATTTTCGGTGAGGGTAAGGATGGGCAGGATGCAAATGTTAAACAATTTGCGTTTTACTGATTTTGGAAGATCTCCCTTTATATACGCTTTCATGCACCAGAAGCTCTTCCAGGCATTATCGATACGTCGTTCGATTTCTTTCTCCTGCCTTTTATCGAACGAGACTATCTGGCCCAAGTATATGTACTCGTTTACATATTGCATTAGCTGCCCTTTTATTGTTACCCAGTCTCTAGTGCTGTTGGTCATCACTTTGGTTTTTGACTTATTCATCTCCAGTTCAACATCAAGGCTTGCCGCGCTCAGCTGTTGGAGCATCATTTCAAGATCTGCTGATGTATTGGCGAAGATCACAATATCGTCAGCAAAACGGAGATTAGTCAATCGTTGGCCTCCGATAACAATTCCGCTTGATGTCCAAGAACTCATTAGGCTTCTGAACACCTCCTCTAGTGTACTGTTAAATAGTTTAGGAGAGAGTGGGTCGCCTTGTTTGACTCCCTTTTGTATTTTGAAGGTTGGACCTGAGACATGTAGTTTGACGTCGGCGGTACTCTGGTGATATAGGATCTGCAGGAGTTTAATATATGTTGGTTGAATACCTTGATTTTGGAGAGCGGTAAACATTGCGGCGTGGTTTAAATTATCGAAAGCATTAGAATAGTCAACAAAGGGGCTTGTTGTATTCGTTGAATTTTTCTACTACCTGGTTGATGGTGTGAAGGTGATCTGTCGTTGAAAAATGTGACCGGAATCCGGCTTGTTCGGTGGGTTGATTTAGGTCCAATTGATACGTAATGCGGTTTTGGATAATTCTGGTAAATAATTTATACATGTGTGAGGTAAGGCTTATGGGTCGGTAATTATTAATGTCACTTTTATCACCTTTTTATGTAAAAGAATTATATTTGAATGACAAAATTTGTTTGGCAAACGTCCACTTATTAATATATTGTTAAATAAATTCTTAAGATGTTGGCGCAATGTTGATTTACCGAGTTTAAGGACTTCTGTAGTTACTCCGTCTTCACCTGCACTCTTGTTATATTTTAGACTTTTTATTGCGATGTCTACTTCGTCCTCTGTTATGAGGGGAATATCACCTGTATAATGATATTCATCAGGCTTGCTGTTGTTTAAAGCATCGGAATACAAAGTCTTATAAAATTCAGTGCTTATACTTATTATTTTATCTCTGTTGCTGTGCTTCTTTTCCTATGTGTCCTGTAAGCTAGTGATCCAAACCTTGGTTTTTGTATGTCAGGGACATGTATGTTTGGCTATCCTAAGTGATGTATTTTGTTCTAGTGCTATTTTTTTCAAATGTGTGTTGTAGTTTCTAAGGTCTTTTCTTATATTTCGTTTAACTTCCCTATCTATGATTGTATATTCTCTTGTAACTTTTTCTATTTTTGACCGTTTTTATATGAGGTTTCTTGTTTTATTTTACAACAGCAAATGTATGTGATTTTTAATGCAATGAAACGAATTAATACATTAAATAAACAAAAATTGATCTTTTATAAATCTACTTCACCTGTCTAATGTAAAATGTACTATGTCTTGTGCCTAATTATCTTTTGGGATACGTATTCAAATCAAGAATATAATTAAAATTAAATAAAATAAAGTGCTGCAGGGTTTTTTATTTGCAATTTTTGTTAGTCCCCTTCTGCAGGTCCATAATAATATTTTAATTATAATTTATTACCCACAATGGACATATCCACATATGCTCGAAGATCATTGCTCTGCTGCCTCAGTTAGGTTAGATTAAGTTATGTATTCGTATAAAACGATTTATAGCGCTATAAAATACTCTTTAAGCAATGACTTATTTCCAATTCTCCTTTCAATAATGACGTCTCCGTCAAATTTCAATCATTGCACATTCCTCTCCTCATCACACCACACCTTCCCCTCGTCTCTCGTCACCTCACTCCTTTGTCACCACACCTCATCACATTAAAGCATCTCATCACTGCTCCGTTACTAATAATTACAATGTACTTTAATAAATTTCAACGCATGCTCGTAATTAGATGATAGGTTTAAAACATCAATATTTTTTTTGAAATGACCCATCATAATGTTCAATTATTTAGAGTAAAATTATGTATAATATTAAATACCCTTCTCGGCAAGGTATAATCCTATATACTAAAACAAGGACAACTAGGAAATTTGGTTCCAAACAAAGGTATATCTTAGGCAATAAGCTCACATTATGAAGAATATAGTTTGATAATCTTACTTTATTATGTTATTTATTATGTTTTATGTATAGTTTATGACATAGTAAATCAAAATCTAATTTACTAAAGGAGGCAGAACTCCTGGAGATTCAAATCCGGGTCACCACTGCCACCAATATTTCTGGCCATCAAAAACAGTGTTAGGTTAGGTTAGGTTCTGGTTTGCATACGTAGGATGCATTCCAACTTAGTGCTCAGGGTATAAGGGTATCGTTGGCCAACCTCAGAAAGAACCACAGAAAGAACCGGGTGCGCCTACTTCATATAAATTTAGACCTAGTGTTATGGCTTAGGCGTAGGTTTTGGTTAAATTTTACATATTGAAGGTTAATTCACAGTGTGTATTTATGATTGATGTTATGTTTTCGTCACATAACTAAAAGGAAAAAAAAAATTTTAACAAAAAATATAACCACTTTCATGGCACAAAAAAGTAAAAAATAATTCTTATATATATTGGTTTAGTACATAAACAGTACATAGTACATAGTTCTAAAGTCGGCGCTCATATACTCGTAGAACATAGTTTCGTCGACATGATTTAACGAAGTGTGTCGAGCGCCGACTTCGGGACTATGTACTATGTACTGTTTATGTACTAAACCAATATATACAAGAATTATTTTATACTTTTTTGTGCCATGGAAGTCGGTTATATTTTTTGTTGAAAAAATTTTTTAGTATTTTTATAAGAAATATAAATTTTTTAAGGTTTTATCTTTTTTATTTTAACTATTGAAAAGGGTTACGGTCTAACACGTACATGGCCCTTGGATCTTCGGAAAACCGGAATCATTTCGCGATACACGTGTGTGATTTCGTTTGCCGGACCCTATAGAGACACAGTGCACATCGTTTTTAACCGACTTCCAAAAAGGAGGAGGTTCTCAATTCGTCTGTATTTTTTCATTTCTGTTTTGGCATTAAATCTTTAACCATGTCTTCGGTCAGTGACATCTTGGCCAACCAGCAGCAGCTGGCATCGGCTATTGAAAGCGTGTACTCCAATCTTAAGAAAGATGGTGCTAGTCGTAAGACCGCTGAATATATAAAGAAGAAGTTAGACTTATTGGACAGGTATTGGTTCGAATATGAAGCAAACTACTCGAGATTGTCGGTTATTTATAACTACACTATTACCGAAATTGCCCTTCAAACCAATCTAACGACCTTATTACAGTGTAACATAATCCCTCAAAACCAATTAAAACTGATCTGCAACTAACCGTCTCACCTCGAGATAATTACCACAATTCTTCTGCATCCAAACGTTTCGTGAGATGAGCTCGAGATAATTAATCCGACAATGATTACTCCTGAAGTTTCTCATAAACACCCACGAGTTCTGTTAAGGCTTAGTCTACACTTGCGATTTTGCGATTAAAAGTGTGGTCGCAGTAAATAACGCTTTCTCAAAGCTCCATTGTTATATTTTACGGGTGCTCTGTTATAATATTTTATGGGTGCCATAAAATATAATCTTAATAGTGAATATTTAAACACCCAGACCCAAAACGAAAACATAAATTGAGGATAAGTTTGTAGTACGCCTTGAAGCGAATTTTGTGTCTAAGCCAATTTAAAAAGTTAAGTTAGAGAGGGCGCGGTCGCAAGTTGGATGGGTGACCCCTCGTGACTTACTTGTATGCATATTTTCGTGATTCGTAGGACACGTTTAAACGGCAGTCCCGGTTTCCAATTTTTCAATATAGTTTTTATCTTCTTTTTTCTTTTATTATCAGATTGAACTAGCAAAGGCGCATGTATCACACCTCACGGCAAGATGTCACTGCCGCCGATGAACATCTGTAAGCAACTACATACAGAA
The DNA here is from genome assembly GCA_018249875.1 of Cecropterus toxeus. Lineage (NCBI taxonomy): Eukaryota > Metazoa > Arthropoda > Insecta > Lepidoptera > Hesperiidae > Cecropterus > Cecropterus toxeus. The sequence continues at coordinate 4,570 of DWNE01008408.1, read as the reverse complement.
CAAGGGTTTTGTACTAAGTTGATCGGAGACGCGTTAGTAGGTTCTCCCAAGGACTAAGACGGTCGACTCAAAAATAAGTGAGTGTTAGCCACATCATTCTACCGATATGCAAGAACTGCTTCTTATATTTTGTTTTTCATTTTTTTATCTATTTTTATATATTTTTTTTTCTTATATTTTGGTAATGGCAAATTATTATTACCTAAGAGTACGCCTATGATAGGCCTGGCTGGGTGATTCCACACTGCGAACATTGGACTTGTTCTTGCATTATAAATTCTTGTTAAAAAAATCATTGTGTTACTGGCAAGTTACCGTCGCCTTATGGGTACTTGCAAAACTAAGATGTTTTCGGAAGAAATGAATTACACTTTGCGCTTATAAAACGCGTTCGCGACGCATTGTATGTACTGTTCCTTAATTTATCTTCAATGTTATTCGAATTCCACTACAATGCTTATTTGATGCTTATTACGGTTTCATTATTTGTTTCCCATCTATCATCTTGTATTAAACGAATAATAATTGGTGTAAAGTATATTGATAAATACAATATCAGTTTTTATTGTTGAACTGGCTGTGCCTCGGAGTTTTATCTGGCTTTAAAAAAATTAACGTTTTTCATAGAGTACAGTGGAAAATTATGTTAGAAAAATCAAGTATTACCTCTCGATGTAGGCTATAGAAAATCGCAAGATAAAATGTAATTCAGTAGTTTTGGTTTAAGGGGTTTCGAAAACACAAAGTTTCTAAAAATGTAAAAAATTGTTACCTAACTATTTTTTTGCAAGTATATGCCATGTTCATCATTTTTTCTATAATATCTGAACACTGATGTTTTTGAGCAGAAATGGCGGTGGTTCTTCCGGAGTTGAACCACAAAGGGTTGTAAGGCATATATGCGGTACTATCATTTTTATTATATGTAACGTAGCGGTAATGAGATGCTTTAATATGGTGAGGTGCAGTGACGAGGGGGGTGAGGTTAGGCCAGGGGATGTGGTGAGGCGAGGTGAGGAGAGGAGATGAGAGGAGAGGTGTGGTGATTGTCTATGGACAGAGCCATTAATAATTTTTAAAAGACGAATAAGAAATATAATATTAGAATTAAATCATTGCTAAAAAAGTATTTTTCTGGTGTCTTATTTTATAGCGTTATATGTATTTATGAACATTGTAATGATAAAACCTAGCTACATATAATATGAATGAATTCTTAAAACTCTATAATTGCTACTCATTTTCAACGTTAAATTACACTTGAGTACTACAATCTCTTTATTAAGTGAAAAATCTAAAACCAATACACTTTGTAAAAAAATGTGAAATGTACCTAAAAAATCGAGTATTTTTTCTGAAGCCGTATTTTAATAAAAAGCTAATTACACTTAACGTGACCTAAGCCTTAGGAACTCTATTTTTGAAACTCATTTTCAAAGTTAAATTACAAAGTTGTATTACACATCTTTCATTAAGTGCAAAATTACGAAAACAAGAATAAACTTCGCAAAGGACAAATTAAAAAGTTTACGCAAATGTGTAATTAGTACCTACTTAAAAAAAAACTTTTGCTTAATAAGAGTAACTGATTAAAAAAAAAACAATATTTACTACACATTTTTTTAATATTAGGGCATCAGGTCAGGTTACCATCGATATTAATAGAAATTTAAATTTATTGAGAACTTTGCCCGACTAGGGACCGGTTACCGAGTTTGATCTCAATAACCTCTAGACAAGGGACTTACCAATGAGAAGTCAAAATGATAAACAACAAAATTGCTCCAACGCACATACATTTTTTATGGAATATTTAACATGGATGTAGTAAACAAGCATGTAGTTCACCTGAAGATAAGTGGCCACCCCCACCCATCTGTAATCAACTCCAGATAAAATCAGAGTCTTTCCCGAGATTATCGTCATGATACTCTAGAGGACTAAGTTGGAGCGCCTCGGATAAGTATATCTCCCTTATCAGGCCAGAACACAGCAATACATAACACTGCTGTTAGTGGACATAAACAGGCAGTGATGTTTCTGGAGTCGAACCACAAAGAGTTCTATCTTCAATTTTTTTCCAGGAATCGAACCTGGCACTCTTTGCGATACGAGTGTCTATTTTGGTGATTTCAAAACACATACCTGTATAACATCCTCTCCTGGCGATCCGCTTCCACATAGATCCGGTAGTACATAAACAGCATGATGACACCAGGGATCCAGAAACTGACACTGCTCGATATCACTGCATACACTTTGTTCACTGTGAAACTGCACACTTTTGGGTGTCTTTTCCTAAAGTCCAGATGTTCGTTTGTGGTGTACCACCCCATGAATATCGGGAGGAATGAAACCAAAGCAGGACAGGACCAGACGACAGCGAGCATTATCCCAAGCTTTCCAGTGGTCATGATTAGAGGATAATCCAGAGGTTGGACTATCGCGTAGTATCTGTCCACGCTGATGCAGCACAAGTGAAGAATCGACGCTGAGGAGAAGTAAACGTCGAGAGAATTCCAAACATCACACATGAAGTATCCAAAGAGCCATTCGCCATTCGTGATCTCGACGCTAAAGTTGAAGCACATGGCCCATATAGCGACGAGCATGTCCGCCAACGCGAGAGACACGACGAAGTAGTTCGTGATAACACGTAGTTTCCTGTGCCTCATGACGGAGACAATGACGAGTAAATTGCCGAAGATCGCAGCAATAATGATAAAGAGCATAATAACGCATTTGAGCACGACGAGAAACACGATGAATGCGTCATCGTCGAATTGGTTGGTGTAGACGAGGTCGTTCGTTGTCTCGTTTATCTCCAGGCTCTTGTTAACATACTGATCGGTGAGATACATCGATGTAGACAGATCTCTGAAATCCAGAGTGAAGTTGGGCGAGTCGCTGAGAACGATGTCAACGCGTTCAACTCTCATGTTTTCACATTTTGTCAATTTGTGACGTCTAAGTCATGTTTATCTCCTTCGTCAGGGTAAAAGGGCCCGTCTTGTGTAAACCCTCCTTGATGGGGCTTCCCATTGTGTGCCGATGTGTCTCGTTACCTGAAAAAGGAAACTTGTTTGAGAAGTGATTTCTTTTGTGCGTGAATGTTGGGTGCTTTGACATTTTACTCCCACTTTATCTTGGCACCTTTTTATTTTGTAATACCAACCATTTTCGTAGATATACAGAGTAGAGCTCAAGGATGGAACGTAGTTTAATTAAATGAAGCCTTCAATGTTCTTAAAATAATTATACTCCGACGCTTTTTACCTGTAGCCCTACAAAAAAATTCCCCGTATAGTTTTTTTTTTGTATATAAATATGAAGTAGCAAACGAGCAAGCAGTCCACCTGATGGTAAGTGGTTACTGCCGCCCATGGACATTTGTAAGCAACTTCATATAGAACAGGGGTTCTATATGAAGTCTATCACAGTTCTTGGGTTTCGTTGGAAGGGTGTGGTTGCCGGCTTACTAACATATGAGGCGACCATCTCAGTTCTCGGAAGTAGCAACGCATCACTGATAGACTTCAGACAGAACCTCTTCTATACGAAGTTACTTATAGATGTCCATGGGCGGCAGTAACCACTTACCATCAGGTGACTGCATGCTCGTTTGCTGCTTTAATCCGATAAAAAATAATACTTTACGGTTCGACAACGAAGGCACCACCACCTTTACCTCTGCCTTATGGAGTGGTTAACGAGAAATAGGCAACTTTTCCTAGGCATTCGAACTTAGTCTTTAAGAGCTGGGGCCGAACACAGGTAAGGCTCTTATCTTATCCAGCTTCATCACAGATATCCATGGACGATAAGGGCCACTTACCATCAACGGGATTGCATGTTCATCTAATGCTTTAAATAAAAATAGATTAAAATATATTTATTGTATAGGTGGAGCCCCTACTGTCAATATGAGACCAATCTCTTACTCGAAGCACGGATGATTCTACCACCTGCTGACTTCCTCTCACGTCGCTGTTACTTTTAAGATGTGATATATTTAAAAGATTCTTACATACTTATGATAAGTACGAGTAAAAAGATACGAAGGTAAAAATGTCCAAATGGAATTTTCAAGGTAACGGTGCGATAGAATTTTATCCCTCGATTTTAATCTTCTCAATATCCGACAGGAATAAAGGAATTCTATAATGCGAAAAGAACTGGGACTTGTCACATTGTAGGAGAGAAACAGGTTTTTTAATAATATATAACTTATTAGACGACTTTCAAGAAATGTGGAACATCTATACTTATATAAATGGGATGGTGTGTGTTTGTTTGTTCCTCATTCACCCGAGAACCACTGGTTCGAAAACACGAAATTTTACCTAATTTACCTAGAAGCGTATTTACCTAATAAACTTGCAGGCTACTTTTGATTTCGATATTTTGCATTATTACTATTTTGACAAAAACTCATAAGCGTTGCCAGGTGGTAGAACCAATGTAGTTCGACCGGGGAAATACCACCGCCTCACCTATTTCTAGCGTGAAGCAGTTCTTGCGTGTCGGTGGAAGGGTGTGGTTGCCGGCTCACTTTTATATGAGGCGACCA
>DWNE01008407.1:0-11539 GCA_018249875.1 Cecropterus toxeus | reverse complement strand
AAAAAAATATAAAAAATCTATTCCAACTAACAAGAACTGATGAATTTTAAAGAATTAAACATATTTTTTATAATAATACGGCAAACATACTTTGGACTATAGGACTTTATCTTTCAGACAAATAAAACTAAATGAATTAGTTTTAACCGCTAAACTTATGCCATTTACTAAACTATATTTTTAAGTGAATTAAAAAAGCAGGTTATAACGTCAAGAAATCCTACAATGTATAAATAAGTATGATTCCAATATCCGTAATAACCACTTGAATAATAAATATTTTTATTTCGTAAGATATTAAACAAAAATGTTTCCTAAACCTATTACATATACTCGTAATCTTGATTTACTGATTATTGAATCGTGGCAGGTTTATTAACATAACTTATTATTTATTAATACCTGATCTTCTTCGGAAACTACCCTAAGAGGCCCCAAATATAAAATCAAGTGAATACGTTAAAAAAACCTAGGTTACAAGGAAAAGGCTACAGAACTTTTGATTACAATTAATTGTATCTATCGAGCCTATCAAAGCTTGAATAAGTTCCAAACAAAGGAAAACTTTAAATAATTACAAAAAAATATTAACACGTGTGTTAACGTTGAAAAAACACCAGCAAATCGCGTTCACCTTGTAAAGATCCGAATCATATTGAAGACCAGAGCTTCTTTGTTGCAAAATAATGCAAATGCCGATACTCAGGACCATATTCGATAGAAGCCGGCCGGGTATAAAATGCGCCAACATGATTTGATAATCACAGTTACACATCGTCTGTTAACTTTGACACACACAAAATGGTGAGTGAGGATCATAGGCAGTTACAACATTTCATATATTATGAGGTGAACGGTGTAGCTCTCGCCTCTAATCGAGTTTAAAGGGCATTTGCGTTGCATTATAAATTAACGTAATTTGTAATATTGCGTGATACAAGGATGTCCATCCAAACCATCCATAGAAATCGTCTAATTAAGAACCCAAAATCGATATCTTTCCACAACTTAAATAATTTCCATTAACCTACGGAATTCATTATTAATCCTCGATTTTGTCATCTTTTCTATTTTATTGTGTGCCTTATTCAATCCTTTTGTCGTTTTATTTTGAACATTTTATGATGTTGCTATCAATTTAATCAATCACAAAAAATAGTAACGTTAACAGTCGCTAATCATTAATGACTACTCAATTAATCAAATTTTTTGTTTCGTATTGGTTTGCGAATAAAATATAACGGTATACCTACGGTATATTGATCCCATAAAATTATATTCACGTCGAACGAGAGTGAAATGACTATTTTTTAAATCTATACTAATATTATAAAGCAGTAGAGTTTGTTTGGTTGAACGCGTTAATCTCAAGAACTACTGGTTTGAATTGAAAAAATATTCTTGTGTTGAATAGTAAATTTATCAAGGAAGGCTATATAATAACACGCTATGTTTGTTTGTTTTTTAATAGATTGTTCTCTAATATACGCGGGTGAAACGGCGTGTCACAGCTAGTTTTTGATATTAAGCCATTCACACGTTGATTTACGCTTGTGGTTTCTTTAGTTCTTAACAGTCCTTTTTTACTTAAATATACCTATATAACTGTAAACTTCATAGGGTTATTTGGTTAAATTTTACAATTATTATACTTTTATTAAATTTTAACTTTACTTCATACACATAATTAAACAGATTTAGGACTTATTATGTTTAACATTTTCTATAACTTTCACTAACAACATTCTCGTTTTTATTTCTTAAAATTATGTAGCGGTCTTCCTCATTCTGCAGTTTTATTATCCTAACAACATTAACAGATTTTAAAAGATTGGATAATATGATACAAAAACATATGTGTAAAACGACGCATTTCAACTTAGAGCACCAGTACGTTAGTGATCAACATTAGTCTTATTTACATTCGATTTTATATATTTAGGAGCGGCAGTGACTTAATTATCAGTTGAACTGCATGCTCGATTGGAACTTCAATTTCAAACAACACAATTTTTACCATTTTGTAGAGAACCTTCGTCGCCGTCCTCGCCCTTGTGGCTGTCGCCGCTGCTGACGTATCCCACGTCGTCGGTCGCTCGATCGACAGGGAAGCATCCATCGTCAAACAAGAAGCCGATGTGTTCCCCGACCAATACCAATTCTCATATGAGACCAGCAATGGCATCCAGGGACAAGAGAGCGGAGTCTTGAAGAACGCTGGACTCGTAAGTAGCATACAATAAGTTGCCCATAAAATACAGGGCCGTTTACGAGTTAAATACGGTTCCCCAAATCATTATTTAGGTTTTCGTTCATAGATTTCAATTTACATTACTCGTTTACGTCCGGTTTTGGGCATACCTTGTAATGTCCTTCGCATTTATGGGCGAAAACGAAATCATTTATAATTTTGAGAAACGTAATTAACTCGCTCTAAGAGCAAAGTTGTTTTTCGGCGTTATGTTCCACCACCAGGCACATATAGAGGTACGATAGTATAGAAATACTGAGAGAGACCTAAATTTTACTATGCTGCTCTTGATGGAGGAAGGTATGATTTATTAGCCTTCATGTATTAAACGTTTTTCAACAAGCCTTTGACAAAAGTTAACGACAGTCAACCAAAGATAACAGAGTTCATGTTCTTAACTTAGTACTTAACTAGTGGATTACTTACAAAGTGCACAAGTCGCAATTCTATGTGAATTTAAGCAAATTTAACTTAAATACTTTTTTGTAATGTAGCTTTTACTGAAAATGATATAAAAGGTATTTATTATTTGGTTAGGAAAATACAATTGGTTAGTAAATTTTTTTTTTTCTGGAGATTTCTTAAAACTTAAAATAAATCCATAAAACTTAAAAGAAATACCGTAGAAGTTGTGTTAATATTATAACATTTATATTATAATTTGACATCATTAATATATTACACTAAACTAAATGAAGGGTTTTCAAGGTAAACCTTGTGACATTTACGTGGATCATATATTTGCGGTCAAATATGTAAATAAATATCTAACCTTGATATTTGTACAAGGTCAGGTCATTCCGCAGTTAAGTATTAAAATTAATTTGGATGATCACATTATCTTGTGACAAAATGACTTCACCGAAATTTTTTCCGGAATAATAAATTTTATTGCCTAATTAAAAAGTTCTCAAAATAACTAAGTTGTAGGTTAAACATTGACTTATTAATATTCCGAGCTAAATGTTTGATAAAACAGTAATTGCGACCAAAGTAATAAAATCGTATTAAAATGTATTCTATTTAATATACCACATTTTTAATTAATCAATTTAAATGGAAATGCATTCAATATACAGAAAATGGACGCATTGGATTTCATATCAAATTATATTACCACGTTTTTCAAAACTTTTTGCATTGTACGCGCATGATTTCCACGTTTTAAACTATCTACTTCTTTTTCGTTCCTTACGAAACCCTGTAACTATATTTAAAAAAACTCTGTCATAGTCTGGGAAAATTCCAATTTTAATTTTAATTTTTATAAGAATCTAAGACGGTTGAAACATCCGAGTTTGTACAGCACATGTATATCATGTTTTCCTTAGATGAATCAGTTTGTTATATTACTTTGATATACAACTTTTTGTGGTTCAGTTGTGGTGACCACCACCACACCTATATGCGTTATTGAATCAATATTTCCGCCACACTTTTCTGGTATAACGATTGTGGTTGGCTTACTTACATTACATTTTTGAGATCAGTTTACATCCAATGGATTTCATATCACATAATTATTCCTTTTTGAAGTGTCAACAATGTCTCGTAGAAAAATCTTATAGTTTTGCGTTACTGTGAATATATGTAACGTAAAATTAGAAAATCAAATTCATTTAAATGTATAAAAACAAATATTGTATATGAATGATTCTTACGATTATTTCAGTTCAGTTGTATTTATATTTTATACATTTGATTGTTACATAATATTAATCCTTTGTTCATTCATTCCTTCATTCGTTCCTTTCTTCATCTTACTTTTAGTTCTTTCTTTAGTAATCTGTAACATATTAAAACTTGATGTTTATACATGTGATTGTTAGACACTATGAATTCCTTCCTTTGTTCATTCATTCCTTCATTTGTTCCTTTCTTCATCTTACTTTTAGTTCTTTCTTTAGTAATCTGTAACATGTTAAAACTTGATGTTAACAGGAAAACGAGGCTATCTCAGTGTCAGGATCTAACAGCTACCCCTCCCCCGACGGTTCCGTCGTCGCCCTTACCTACATCGCTGACGAGAACGGCTACCAGCCAAGTGTAAGTAACAATGTAACTTAGCTCATTCATAAATTACTTGACATAATAAGAACAGTGATAGCCTGCTTGAAACTCGACCTTTAAATATGACGACCCGCGTGGTGGAGCAGTCACCATACCGGTTTGACGCACAGTGGGGTTCGATTCCCGGCCAGACAGAAATGTGAACGATGAATTTAGATTTCTGTACTGGGTCTGGGTGTTTGTGTATTTGTCGTTGTGTATTCATGGTACCCACGTCTTTTATTTAACATTCATGCAAAAGCTTACTTTTAGTGGGTATAATGGACTCGTCCAACACTTGAATTTGGTTTCTAACTCATATAAAAGTCAAAAATATCTCGAATGTAACATCAAAATTTGGTCAAACTTCTCAAAAATTAACGATGTGTTTTTTATTTCAGGGTGCTCATCTCCCCACTCCCCCCGCTCCCCCCGCGATCCCCGAATACATCCTCAGGTCTCTCGAGTACATCAGGACCCACCCCCCTAAGCCTGAGCCACTCAGAAACTAAATTAGTTAAGCGAATTAATCAATTCAAAAGCTAAACACTGCCATTACTGTTACCTCTAGTCGCTCCTTTATAATGGTGCAATAAAAGGTTTATTACGTTACGTTTTGTTTTATTCCCAATTCCCATAAGAAAGATATAGGCTATGACTACAAGTAGCAACTATGCATATACTCTTGCTGATGGTAACCACTGCCGTCATGAGCATTAACATGACAACATCAGATGGATGGAGTCCTCCCTAAAGTCGGCCACAGAAAATTACTACACTTTCTACACACATCCTCTGGAAAATCTAGGAGGGCTAAGAAAGAATTTGTCAGGTAGTAGAATCAGTTTCCTTAGACCAACCGCCGATTCCTAAAGTAAAACAATTCTTGAGTTTTGCTGGAAAGATGTGATTGCCGGCTCCCTTTATTACGAGGCGAATATCTCACTCAACGGCAGTAGCAACGCTTCTGTGATCAATTTCAAATAGAACCCCTGTTCTATGTAAAGTTGCTCCTAGATGTCCATGGGCAACAGTAACTACTCACCATCAGGTAGACTGCCAGCTCGCTTGCCACTTCAATCTAAAATAAAAAAATACTAATCCGTAATAAAAAAAGTATTTTACGCTACAATGCATTAAAGGATATACCAAACGTCATTAGATACAACAACAAACAAGGAAGATGGTAGAATCATTTGTAGTTCATATCTGTAGGCATCACCGTCACACCTATTTCTGCTCATAACAGTGTTAAGGTGATCTTGCTGTCTGGATAATGTGGTAAGAGAGCAATGCTAATACAAGGTATTCTAATTTAGTCCTTAGCGAGAGCAACGCATCTGAGCCAAACGACAGGTCTCATCCGCAGTCTTATCTGAACTGTTGAACATCTGTGAATACTAATCACAGATGTTTAGTTAGACTGCATGCTCGGTTGCTACTTACATATAAAAAAGGCTAAGCAAGATCGAGTCGCGGTAAGCGTTTTTAAGAAACAACTAGATTATATTTTGAACTAGAACTTGACTTAACTAGATGTTATTTAGAACTTTTTAAGAACCGTTAATGGATTATATCTTCCCTCCCTCAAAACACAACAGCAAATCACGGCTGTAATTAGGTAAAAATAAATATACCAGCGGTCCTATATGGTTTTACTTATTTTTTTATTATAAAAATGTTGAATATCGTCGACGAACTAACTCAACCATATCAATCTCATATATATTTAAAACATAATTATGCAACTTTTCAGTACTCAGAGTTTTTAAATATAGTAATGACAATTTGGTAATTGAATAAATCGAAACAACCACATTACCGTATTTATGAAATCAAACCCTAAATATGAGAATTATACAATCAGATAATTAGGAAAAGCACTCTTTTAATTTACGTAGACGAAGTTGCGGTTACAACTAGTCGTTTTTTTCTTATTTTAGCGTAGTATAAAACAAAATTGTTTCCCGCTGCCAGTCCGTTTGGCCTCCTTCTTCTTTTAAAGTTCGGATTTTACACGATTTCCACTAATGCAAAGAGTGATAAATGAGAAAGATTTCGATTGATGTGATTTATGTATATTTTATTTAAAATTGCCTTTTTTCAAAGGACTGTTATCGTACGATTAATAATAATAATAATAACTATTATTTGCTCTCACAGAAGGTCTTATGTACTAGGTCTTATGTAATTGACTTACACTGACTAATTCTTACGAGATAGGTACATATAATACATGAAAACAATTTTATATCAGACTAGCTGTGCCACGCAGCTTCACCCGCGTTCATTAGAGAACAATCTATTCAAAACCAACAAATATAGGGTGATGTTATAGCCTAAAGCCTTCCACGATAAATTTACTATTCAACACAAAAATATTTTTTCAATTTGTAGCAGTAGTTCCTGAAATTAGCCCGTTCAACCAAACAAACTTTACTGCTTTATAATATTAGTATAGATTTAAAAACAAACGAGCAAACAGTGCAAACTAAATGCAAGTGGTTGTTGCAGCCCATGGGCATAGATGGGATATAACAGAGGTTCTATTTGAAGTCATTCACAGATGCGTTGCTTCTCCCGAGGACTAAGATGATCGCCTTATATAAATGTAAGCCAATGTTTGCAAAAAAAAATGTATCCCACTGTTGTCCACGGATCTCACCCTAAAATGGCAGAATAGCATGGTGTATGGCATAAATTTACTTCAATAAATGAAATCCTTTACGAAAAAGTCTTTTTAAACGTTCTTCTTATTTTCTTTACGAATATTATTGCCGAGAAAAGCCCAGATCAGTTACTAGTAGAAGCAATAATCTAATTCTTGTTTCAATTAGGGATGTGACTTGGCTGGGACAAAACTATTATTAGTAATCGATTTTCTTTTCTAATAAGACAATGGTTTTTTTTTAAATCGGTGTTTCCCCTAATTATAATCGTTTTTTTATTGCAAATTTAGCCCCCTACATAATATTTAGTAATTTAGTTGATATTTTTTGTGCAAAACACAGCAAATAATAAATTGTAAAAGCACTCGCACATTTAATCAACAGATTATATTGTAAAATTCATTAAAAACCAAGTTTGAGGTTGAACGCCGAAAAAAAATGAAAACCACGTTCCATTGATAAAAGGAAAAATTAAAAATTTTGTAAAACCAACGACGGTTAAAATGAAATTGAAAAAAAGATAAAATAATTGAATCTATTTGTTCTCAAAGATGTAAATGTGGCAATGGCATATTCAACTCCCTATCAACTTTGATATAAAAATCTAAGAAAAACCGTTGGGACTACTATTTAAATTATATTATATTTTAAATTTAAATATAAATATTACTCACAAAGCCATAAATGGACTACCAGTTCTCAAAACTGTGGATTTATTTTAACATAAAATTATTTATATTACAATATATAATATGATGAAGATTACCCTACATATTTAATTACATGAAGGACGGACATCTGCCAAACACACACATACACACGGACGCACACCCAAGCACGCTTGCACTTGCAATGTGTTTTTTTGTAACCTCGGTGGCAGTTTAACTGTTTACATATAAAATGTAAATATGTAATTGGCTATAAGTTTTATACATAAGCTATGTATTTTTTACTACTAAGAGCTGTGGATTTTGTTGAAAATAAATAAATAAATCATTTTTTTTTTACCAAAGTAGTGGCCAAGGATGAATAACCCCCAAATAATTTATTTAGTAATTCCAAGCTGTCTATAAAAAATTTAAAGTATGGTTGCAAATCGATTAATAAAAAACGATTATTTCTTAGCAACGATTACTATATTTAGAATAATCGATTATTCTAAATTTAATAATCGATTTTTTTTTTAAATCCCTAGTTTAAATACAGTCTTACGTTCTAACACTGCAATATTAGAACTACAAGCATGTTGTAGTGTCCATAAACTTGTAATGTATAATTGTCACACGAGAATTTATATCAAAACAATCTGACAAATGAACTGAATGGCCTCTACCTCGAGATTTATGCTGTTGACCATAAACTCCAAAGCGATAAATTAGTATAACGAACATCTTTACATTTAGTTTGTAACTCAAATGTCAAGGTTAGAGAAGGGTGTGGTCGCTGCCGCATTTTCTTGGTAATTTTCTTGACTTTAATCTGTTTTATAAAAACTTCGCTTAGTTGTTTCGTATATCTTCTTAATTCGTTTTTATATATTCATCTTGAAGCCATTATTGTACCACTCTTGGACGCGAATATCCTCTAAAAAAACAAAATGTAATAGTATAAAATGAAATGAAAAAATGTGGTGAAATGAAATGAATATTAAATAGTATTAAATGAATCGAAATAGATCGAACGAAACGAATTTATCGATATAGCAATATTTGTAAAATGGAAGTAGCAAAAATATATCATTTTTTGGTATGCAGAGCTATATACCATTCATAACAAGTAGGTACATATACAGGTAATACTTGTAATAAAAGCAAATTAATGTTTGGTATAAATAATCTATTATATCTAAAACTGTTGGTTTTAGCGATGAATAAATTGTAATGTCATTGTAGGTACTAACATTTAGTTTTGCGTAATAATTTTTAATTGTACCAAATATGCGGTATTCCTTACGAACATATGCAAGGATTTTTGTTAAATCGAAGTATTCGTGAATTATTGAGGATAAATAGTGTGATCGATGTGCTATTAGCGAATAAATTTCCCATTTATAAGCAGTTAGTGTAATAAAAATTAACTTATGACCTTTGGATCATCGCTAATTATACATACAATGTCAATCGTGAAGAACGTACAGTTTATCTGATGGTAAGTGGTCAACTACGCCCATCACCATGATCGACGGTGATTGAGCGAATTCGTAACAGCTTCAAAATTGTTTGGTGGCGGAGACACTTAATGGATGGAGGATCCTCCCTTAGCATTGAAGAAAATGACCAAATGGAACTTTGAGTAATTTTTTTGATGTGGCAACATCTTATAAATTGACAAACACCGGCTGCACGCACGAAAAAGTGTCACGTTCCGCCTGAACGTGTAAGCGAGAGCGCGGACTATATTTGAATTAACGAATGTAAATTAATGTTAATTTATCGAAAAATTATAATTTTCAATTAACTCCTTATGTGTATCATATATAATTATGATAATTAATTCAGTTCAATTCATAAAGGTATGTAATTTTCTATCAATGTTTCTTTATGTCGTTATCAAGTAAAACTATCGTCCGTAAACCGACTTCACAGACAATACATGTGTTTTGTAAATTTACGGAATATTATAGACGTGGTGGTAATCCCACACAATCGACCCAAAAAAGTTCTACCCAACAATGTTTATATTATCCTACTATAACATAACTATAATTTCAAAGTGCGCACTTGTTATTTGACCCTTGGTACTTGAATCTGCAGAATAGACACATTAAGGGAGGTATAAAGGGCACTGCGCTTCATATGTACAATAGCCTGTTAGGTACGTTAAAATATTGTTCTACAATAATGCTATTCGCTAAGATACCAGCTGGAATACGAGTCTCGATGTATTACGATCTTGATCGCTCTTACGTGAATAAAATGTGTATCAAATAAACAAAGAAACTCGTAGTTTAGGCTATTTTAGCACAATGTTGATTGGTTTCTTGCTTAGGAACTCATAAAATTATGAATGAATAACACTCCTGTTTATGCATTCCTAGTACATATCTTTAAACAAATTTAATAAATGTTTCGACGACGTTTTGTTAATTTTTTTTTCTACATAATAATTTGAAGCAAAGAAGTGCATTCTTTATGGCGGGAGAGTCTGGTCAGGGTAGCTATTTGGCCACATCTGATAGGTGATCGGCTGCGAGGTCTCTTTCCTTCTATTATACCCAGCATTGCCAAATTATAGAGATGGTCTGCTTGTCGACGAGCGATACGTCCAATATAGCCAAGGATCCACTGGTAGCAGAAATTTCATGATACCCATATCACTGAACTCCTGATATCATTATAGTTTTTACTATATGATAACCCGCGAGGTGGAGCGGTCACAATACCGGTCTGTCGCACAGTGGGTTCCGGGTTCGATCCCCGGCTTGACAAATATCTTAATGATGAATTTTCTGTTCTGGGTCTAGGTGTTTGTGTATTCGTCTTTGTGTGTGTCCATGGCACCCACTACACAGGAGGAAATGCTAGTGTGGGCCTATGAGTGTAGAAAGCGTTTGTTTGTTTGTTTGTTACTATAATGATTCCTAGATTATGCCAATACAAAGAAGGTACGTGATTTACATCAAGATACATTATGCGAGCACTTAGTTTATTATGTGCAGAGCTTACACTTAACAATAGGTACATATTGCTACGAACAATAGCCCCTTAGAGGCTTTGCGGTGTATTCCGTAAATGTACCTCTAAGTATATGCAAGGAACATTTATTATGGTCTACCCATCTATTCAGTATACTCATAGGTGGGTAGAACGTTGCGTAAGATTTTCAGATGGAGCAACTACTAATGTTAACCCATTATTGTCCCACTGCTGGGCACTGGTCTTCTCTCAGAATGATAGAGTCTTATACCATAACCCACCGCACTGACCAAGTGCGAATTGGTTAACTTCACACAATTTTTGAGAAGTTGTGTGGTGTGTAGATTTTTTCACGATTATGTACTTTCACCGTGAGACAGCGATAATTAGTTTCAAATACGCACATAATTTTAGAAAAATAAGTGGTACGCCTGGGATTCGAATTAATTTATAAACTTTATAAACTGAATGAATCTTTGTTCAATGGTAAGTCCACACTCCAATTCCTGTCATGAATAACTTGAACACGCACACAGGTGAAAGATTAAAAAAACACCCACATCTAAAACAAAAATATGAATTTATTTTTTGTATGAGTGAGTGTTTGTGTGAGTGTTAAATTCAAGTGAGGGATTTTTAACAACAAAAAAAGTCGAACAAACATTACATTAGGTCGCTAGTTTTACGACAGACGTGAACAAACTCATTCTTTGACCAATTACCAAACTGCACGTTGAGTAATTCCATTAATGTTGACCTGTGCTAATAAAGAAGAGATTTTAAAATGAGATGAATACATGTTTACAATACCTTTTAAGATAAAGAAAATTACATTCAAATGGACAAACAAATAGTTACAACTAGGGATGTTACGGAGCTTCGACTCCGATTCCGATAAGTCGGAACTTCCGATTGTTATTACACCTTCGGTTCCG
>DWNE01008406.1:0-11539 GCA_018249875.1 Cecropterus toxeus | reverse complement strand
AGTGAATGTATATAAGTGTAGTATATAATTTATCGGATAAATAAATTCCTATCCTGTAAAAAGTGTTATTTACTTATAGCCATCAAACCTACTTCTGTAACAGTAATTAATCTACTTACGCCTATGATATCTATAGGTGTAAGTAGTGAACGCGAATTCCTACACATTTTTACCTGTCAAGATTTAAAAAATATAACCGAGTCGACGCTTTACTTGTCGGACTTATATCTGAAAAGTGAATGAGAAGTGAATATCACGATTTAATCACCTCGTGTTCATAAAATTCTCTGAATTCCTCATACGGCTGTACCAGGAATTGCATAAAAATTGAAAATAAAATTCGTTTTTTTATAGTAATAATAATAATAAAATTAATTTATTGCCACTCAAAATAAAATACACAAAAAATATTAGAAACAGAAGTACAGGAAAAACACAATAAAAAAGAAACAACAAAAAAATAGACACAAAAAAGAAAAACATAAGTAAAACTTCGGAAATAAATGTTAATAGATATAATTTACTGTATGACCAGTAATTTTTCATGAAAATTCACTTTCCATCGTAATATAGGCAGAACATAAAGTTCAAAAGTGCTTCACACGTCTCAGTATGTATCTTAAAATGCTCAACTCATAACACGACAGCTACTTAAATCACACTCAGACAGTATTTATGTACATGACTTATAATTAAAACAATGTACTAGGGATGTGAAAAAATAATCGATTATTTCATAAATCTTTTTTTTAGTCTAATGGATTTTTATAAATCGATTTGTTGACTATAAATAATCGATTTTATATTAATCGATTTTTTGTTTCAATTACTAAAAACATTATTTATTTCGTAGTTTCACTTACTTTCGAAATTTAAATAGACGGTCTATAATATAATTACTTGTAACGCCATCTACTGCCTATTATCTGTGGTGCTTTGCATAAAAAATGACAAACATATGAACAAAAAGTATTTGGAGCATAACTATGTAATAAAAAACAATAAAAAATCGATTTTTCTTTGGATCAACATCGTTTTATGGAAAATGGATTGTTTGATTAAAATCGATTTTTGCCAAGCCAAGTCACATCCCTACAATGTACCGTGGGGCGTCGTTCCCGAAGGCCGCGTGGCGTGTGAGTGACCTGTCAGTGGCGTGCTGCCACAGCGCTGCAAGCACCATGTTAATTACCACGACCAATAAGGCGCCCCGTCAACATATTTATTTTTTAATTTATGAATTACTCGCAAACCTTACCTTAATGAAGTGGATTCATTAAGGTATCTAGTAGCGATCTGTTCAGACTTATGGACTGAGTATTTTAATAAGATTATCAAAAATGCAATGTTATGAAGAGTTTGTGTTTGACATTGAAGTATTCCAGTTACTACAAGAAAAATAGTACAAAAGTTAATAGAAAGAATGAAAAACTAGGATTTATTAATATAGTATGATGTATTAATAGTTAATAAATACAACATATCATATTACAATGAAATATTATATTCGTTACAATTAGAATAATTTAAAGAAACAACGCAATTAAAAATAGTTTTAAAAATACGTTTTGAAAATATGTTTTTAATTATTTTTTATGTTCTATTTGTCGTATCAATTTATTTGAACAGTATATAAATAATTAGCTATCCTTGCGGTTTTTCACTCGCTATTACTTAAAAAAAAAAAAACAGCGTGTAGTTATATGCCTACAGTCTTCCTTAATAAATAGACTCTTCAACACAAAAATATGTTGTCATTTCCAACTTGTAGCTCTTGAGATTAGCATGTTCAACAAAACAAACAAACTCTTTAGCTTTATAATATTAGTTTAGATAATGAATTCGTACCCAAAAAAATATTGGGTTTGTTTCTCTATGTACACCGAATGGCGTTTTTCAGGCTCTATCGACGCGTGATGAAGGTCATCACGCGTCAAAATGCCAGCATTAATTCCCGCCAGGCATCTTACAACATAGACGTGCCTCAGCACGAGTTCTCCTTCCACCGCCTTTTTCGGTATGATGACTGGTGGTATTCGCAATGTTTTGTTAAAATAAAAATCCTAGAGACGCCACCGAATTCTTGGTCCTTATATTGCAATGACAACATTCATTGCACTATTAAAAAAGCATCCGCGGTTATTCGTGCATCAATAAACTAGTTTACAGTTTTTTGTCATACTCACTTATAGCTTTTAAATATTCGTTATGTACTCGTCAATGTTTACTCGTTTTTATCATACGATTAAAGTATCAACAAGCATGCGCTCCATCACATGGTAAATAATAATTGCCGCCTTTAGAAATCAGTTGCCAACTTCATAAAGGACAGATTTAACAAATGCCTAAGGCCGTATGTAAATTAGGCGACATTTATGCACTTCCACTGAATTTCAAGAACAATTTCATGTTAGAAATAGGTGATCCCTTTCCGGTCGAACGGATTTGGTACTGTGGTGTTATAAAATCAGGTCAACAAACGCTTAACGAAATAAGTTGGTCGCGTTTATTAATTGCTATCAATATTATTCCAAGTTCAATTTTACCAGGTATGTAGGAAGACAACACGTATCGCGAATTAAATTTACAGGTTTTGAAAGAATATGTTTCGCCAATATTTTGATTGGTCGTCGAACTCGTCAATGGAGGAGATCAAAGGCGGCCGACCGCCGTCGGATCGCGTATCGATCCTTGAATCTTTGTCATTCGCGCTCGAGTTGAGTCGGCGCGACATCGCCGTAACACAAGCGCCGCCGCTGTTGGCAATTAATGTACCCAAAGATCATCAATAAACATCTTTATCACTTCATCAGCTGACACCGGGAGTATTTAAACATCTAGGGCCAGTGCATTATAAGTTTTGAATATTCAGACACGCACGCTTTTCAACGTACCAGCGCATTTTTCATTCATTCGCGTTCACATCAAGTAGTTGACAATCCTTTACTGTCCCATTGTTAAGTTTTAATCATGTCCCGCTGCTGCTAATCTTCTTTCCGAATGATAGTTTGGGTTATAGTTCAACGCGTGGCCCAAGTGCGGTTCGGTAGATTGTAGAGACCTTATTTGTTTAAAAACTCACAATATTTTTCTTCGTCGTTTTAGTAAATCATAATAAATTTAGTGTGCAACATAGGTCTCAAAAAACAATCCAAATGAGAGACCGAGTTTCAAATCACTAAGCTATTACTGCGATACGTAGCTTAAAACTAAATTCATATTTATTTTAAGCCGGTCTGTAACAAGAAATGCAAGAGTAAAACCAAAACATTAGTGAGCTCGAGCGATAATCCTTAGCATTAGACTCGATGCCAGTCACGGTTAAAGCGTTTAAATGCTATGCTGTTCTAATGACCGAGTGCTGTATATTAAAGCTCGCTTGACCAATTATGACCATTTAAACGAATGGCCGAGGCGTATGACGAACCGGCCGGTCTAGCCGTCATACCATCTACGGTAATCCGATGTTGGATCGATGCCGGCTCTTTGATATTGTTTTTCTCGGTAATTTAGACGCCGATACTACCGAATGCAACAAGACGCAAAAATCGTCGAATACCATCAACATACGATTGTATATACCATTAAAAATTGTATTTATTTTATTAAATACCTTTCTGCTTTTGCTGTAATTACAAACGTGACAAGAAAGTGAAATTACGATCCAGATATGGGTAGTTTTTTGTTAATAAGTTGCAAATAAACGAATAGCTTATCGTTTGAGGCGAGATATCGATTGCGTGGAGATCGAGTCAACTCGAGTGCGTCGCGTGAGGCGCTGCGATGCTCGATCGCAGATCATGCGCGGTGATAAGGTAATCACATGCGTATCGGTTACTCGCTGCGTGCGCTCTCGGTATGGCCAATGAAATATCCTGCTGTGGGTAGAAGTTATACTGATGTTGTAAGCATGAAAGGTTGTAAAGATGAGTAAAAGGCTAATTAGAAAATCATATTCAGTGATAATTGTCACCGGAATGGTCCCTTTGATGTATTCTGTATTTGATCATTTCCGATTAAAGAGTAATAAAATGAGTGATGATAACTCGATAAATGTTGCAACTGCAATAAATACGTTAACCAGGATTAATCTTCCTTTCGTCAATTCGTACGTAGTTAATATCTATAACTTCATGAAAGGAGTTATTCCTGATTTCAAGCGGCAGTATTTGTTTATATGTTGTAACATGCGACTTTATACTATAAACAGTTTCAAGCGTGTTAAGTAAGACTGAAAAATTAACTAAAACTAGAAAACTGACTGAGGACTAAACCATGGAGCTAGTTACAAAAATTATAATCAGTTACCAATATCGTCACCAGTAACTTCGAATTTGAAACACCAGGTGAACTTGGCACCCCTTTGCCACATCATTTTCATAAAAAATATTTTACGTTTTGACCTTTGTTATGACTTTGTATGAAATCGGTAAGTTACGATACATAGAGAGGGCGAAGCCCCACATTTGCGTTATCTGCCGGAGTTTAGCCACGCGGCCGGGGGGCGAGGCTCCTCCTCCCATTGTGCTCCACAATGCGCTGTAACTCCTTACTAACGAGACTGAAAAGGTGTAATTGAGAGGAGATGGGCGTAAAATAAATCAATCTATTTGTTCACCAAACTTAAACACACTAAGAAACTATGCAAACTCATCGCTCACCGTTGATAAATTTTATCTTTAGAACAACTATTCGAAAGTCTCTATAATGGTCACTAGCATTAATGAGAGAACGATATCTAAATGATGAAAAGGCGTAATACGTCTTATAAATGGATAATAAATGTCATTCAAAAGTAATAAAAATTAGAATGTAAAACCGATTCATTTTTCGGTTTTTTCAGTATGCGATTCTCGCTCATTTTGTTATTTGGACCACACAACTTTGCCAGAAGCGTACTCACATTTGTAAAAACTGTAATAAGCAATCGCTTTTGGCGTGTAGTATTGACATACAATAAATATTTGCGAGATTACGTCTCGCCGAGATTGTGCTTATGATCAATACTACCAGCGGCTCTCAAATATGCCGAAGATATTATAGATATATATAGATCACTTAAACATTTTTACTAGAAAGTAGTTATTTGCCGAAACATTACAATAACCAGGTATTGTAATAGTTTTTTATAAGACACATAGTATTTGTGACAATATGTTTATTTATGAAATTAGAATTCGTGTCCTTAAAGTATATTCATGTAAAGGCTACACATATATTATTTATGTTTTACTACCAAAACATAAGTAAGATGTGCAAATGTAACCCTAAGTTACAAGGATATATTAATACAAGCGTTTTTGTGAATATTAATGTAATGATTTCATACAGAATGTAACGGATTATTACGCTACTCAGATAAAAAAGGATCACATACCTAAGATAACGTTGATAAAATAACATGGTAATTCATATAAAGTTGAGCAACACTGACTAAATGCATTGCTCTAGGGAAGTACAACCTGTTAGGAAGCTGATTTCTAGTGGGAATCTGGAACAGATATGTTCAAATAACAATGCTAGGAAATCGTCTTATGGGATTCTTATTTGTTAACCGACTTCCCAAAGGAAGAGAGGTTATCTATTCGTCGTGTATATATATATTTTTAATTCAAGTATTTTTATTATATTATACAGCAATACATCATTTTCTAAGTTTATTCATTAATTCATAATAAATCTATACAAGTTTTTTTTATACACGCTTTCTACACTCATAGCCCCACACTAACATTTTCTCTTGTATCGTGGGTGCCATGGACACATAAAGACGAATACACAAACACCCAGACCCAGAACAGAAATCTAAACTCTTCATTAATATTTCTTCTCTGTTCATATATTTATATTCTGTATTTATATTCTATCTTCTATGTATATAAAACTCTTGCGTTACTGAGTGACTGACTGAGTGACTGACAGACAACGCACAGCCGAAACCACTGAGCGTAGAGAGTTGAAATTTAGTATGAAGATTCCTTAGGAAGTGTAGAGGAGCACTAAGAAAGGATTTTTGGAAACTCTACCCCTCAAGAGGGTTAAATAAGGGATGAAAGTTTATATGAAAGTCCGTCAATTTTGATACAATCTCAATGATACTTAGTATTTAGCTTTGTCATTTGATATTATGGAATACATCTTGTGTTATATATTATACATGTATCAAAACTTTATATTGTAATAAAGTTTGATTGAGTAGATAGATTAAATAAAATGAAGACTAAATATATCATGATCTCGGTATCAACGTATTTTAATTCAGTTAATGTTGGTTTGATGCAATTTCAAAACATAGACAAATATATTAAATTATAGAAACTTCTATTATTACGTATTCTCCAAATATATTTTGGTAAATATGTGCAATGTATGTCCACGCAAGAATTTTATCTTTATTATCTGTATAGATAATAATTTCTTCATAAGCCTTCGCGACCGTAAAATATATATTAGTCAAACTTGTATTTTAAATATTTGCTCAACTTAAGTATTCGTGTTTAATTCTACCTACGATGTGACATGTTAAGAGAATAATCCTAGCCGTAAGCTTTATGGAATGAAATGTCTGCTTACGTGTCAAATATATTCAGAATGAAGGTATTAATTGCAAAGACTAAAACACAGGCAAGCTACTCTTCGAATAAAGCTTACGTAAAAAAGAAACATTCATAAAAACCATTAACACGTGCGTTCATACACACGAGTTCTTAAATTAAACCTTTTTCTATTTCTAAAGTTTTTTCTTAATCGATGCATTGCATTGGAATGTTGCCAGCGCCACCCTTAAAAAGCCTAATTTAATTTAACAGGTAGGCAACGTTTGTTTTAATCATAGGTTCGTCCTAAATTACATGGTACGATAATAGCTGCCGAGCAATCGGCAATTCTTTATATTTTGCTACTGTTTTTTGTGCCTACAAAAATGAATCTCAGTCGAAGCGCAGTTTACTGTTATTTGAAAAATTGGTTGAAATTATAATTCAAGTAAACTGCAATAAAAATACTAAATGTGTCTGTAAATAACAATAATAATAATAATATCTTAACGTATGGTGTCGCTTTTGGCTCTAGTTTTTCTTTTTGATGTCAGAGGAGATTACAGAACAAAATGCAGGAAATTGGCAGCAGCATCGGCTTGTGTAACATCAAAACCAATGCGGTCACCAACACGTATGCACGCATGCAAACAAGGACAGTAACGTTTCGCAAATACTGGCGTATTTTGGGAAGAGCTACAACGTGATAGTAGAAGTTTCAAACTACAGATTCATTTCATTCTACAAAGATTTGTAGAGCATTATTTTCTCATCAAGTTTTTCACTTTCACCCATATTATTTACCCAGATTATAGTCATCTATAATCAAATAATATGCTCCTCGTACAAATTATATGGCGTTAGGCCGGTAGATTCTACGATACTATTGGATTCCTCATTAAAATGGAATGACTGCGCGGATCGTGAGTATTATTATAAAACGTGAGAGTTACGAGAATAGTGCCCTACGGATAATTCGTATAGAACACACAAACTGGTGTGATTGCCCTCGAACACGTCAGCACACGTCGGCAAAATTACAGGGAGCAGTATAAAACTTAGCACTCCTTAGGTGTCAAAATTGCCATAATTTCCAGAAGCGATGTCCACCACGCCTCTCCTTAGCCGAGCCGACTTTTTGTCGATTTCGAAAATTTCAAACTCAATTTTTTTAATGATTTGTGGCCGCAGTTACTAAATTGGAAGATCGAAACAAAACCCCGATCGATCGTGTGAAAATTATTTGGAATTAAATCCCCCGCTTCTTCCGTTACTGACTTTGTGGTACCGGTACAAAAAAAATACTTTTTACCCGGTTTTATTTTAAGCGTACCTTAAAGATAACTCAGTCTTAATTGAAATCTACACTTGTATTGCAAAGCTGAAAAGATTATTCATTCTGCTCGTTTAAATAAAAATGTTCTAATTTCCAAAAATCTCTTTAAAGAAATATGGTAATAATATATTTATGAACATACGGTTTTTTACACAATCTAATGAAAATGACACTTTATTTTAACCATACTATCATTATAGAATATGTAATAAAGAAGATATTCATCAGGCTTTCCAACTTTGTTTTTAGCAACAGATCCGGCGACCCGCGTGGCGGAGTGGTCATTATATCGGTCTGACGCGCAGTGGGTTCCGGGTTCGATTCCCGGCGAGACAGAAATATGAAGGATGAGTTTAGATTTCGGTTCTGGGTCTGGGTGTTTGTGTATTCGTCTTTGTGTGTCCATGGTACCCACGACACAGGAGAAAATCCTACTGTGGGGCTATGTGTCGATAGCGTCTTTGGCGTCTATTTTAAATCACTTGACTCTAATCCTATATACTCATACAGTTGATTAAATGTATGCATGGACCACACTTTTACCGTAAAGTACATACTTATTGGCTACTTCTATAAAGAAATACATTAATAAAAATCCGGACATGTGCAAGTCGGACTCGCGCACGAATGGTTCCGTACTATTATTTATAAAGCAAAAGAAAAACATGTTTGTTGTATGCGAAACCCCTTTATTGTTTATTTTATTATGTTATTTGTATTTGTTGCTATGACAGAAACAGAAATACATCATCTGTGAAAATTTAAACCGTCTAGCTATCACGGTTCATGAGGTACGGCCTGGTGACAGACAGAGGGCCAGCCGGACAACGAAGTCTTTATAATAGGGTTCTGTTTTTACTCTTTGGGTACGGAACCCTAAAAATAGACACACCACCTTGTTATATTCCGGATAGACACCTTCAATCTTTTACAACCTTATGAGCTTAATTCATTCCTTAAGCTAGTTACCTCCATTATTGATAGCTCATTTGGAGTTATTGTGATTCGATTAGTCCCGCTCTGATATCTGACAGGCATCTTTGATTTCTGACAATTGATACTTTATTAGGTTATACATATTTGACATCACGTATCTCAATAATTCATAATCTTTATCGTACGCATTAGTAATGCTGGGCACTCCATCAATTCGGGTACCTAAAGCTTACGATCTTTATTATCTTGAAGATTACAAGTAGATAAAATGTAATATGTAATAATGAAATGTTACAATATGTTAATGTAATGGATGTAAAATGTGAACATAGCAATGAAGTATTTTGTTACTTCTGTTTTTTTTATTCATTTATACTTTTAATGTAGCCACCTGGTGGAACCAATTTAGTTCGACCAAGGAAGTACCACCGCCACACCTAATCCTAGCGTGAAGCAGTCCTTGCGTTTCGGTGGAAAGGGTGTGGTTGCCGGCTTACTTTTATATGAGGCGACCATCTCAGTCCTCGGGAGAAGCAACGGATCTGTGGTCGACTTCATATAGAACCATGTTCTATATGAAGTTGCTTACAAATGTCCATGGGCCTCAGTAACCACTTACAATCAGGTGGGCTGCTTGCTCGTTTGCTACTTCATATTTATAAAAAAAATCAAAGGGTTAGAAACGTGAACGTAATGCATAATGACATTCTCTGCCAGTCGACCCTGGGCTATACTAAGAATATGTGTCAGCAAATAAGTTGTTAGTACAAAGTAACTGAGTCGATCATACAATACAAAATTTTAGTGTTGCAACGCATGTTTCTACTTAAGCTTAAACACGCTTTCTACACTCATAGCCCCACACTAGGATTTTCTCCTGTGTCATGGGTGCCATGTTCATACAATGACGAATACACAAATACCCAGACCCAGAACAGAAATCTAAACTCATCATTCATATTTCTGTCTGGCCGGGAATCGAACCCGGGACCCACTGCGCGTCAGACCGGTATGGTGAACACTCGGCCGAGCGGTTCGTCGAATTATGGTAAGTATAATTATAAGTATTTAGTACAAACTAACTGATTCGATCATACAATACAAAATTTTCGTGCCGTATTGCAAATTGCAACGCATGTTTCTTTACTTAAGCTGAAAGTAATCTTTATCTTAAATTTTGTATAAAATTTGTAATAACAGTTGCTTGATGGCTTCTGTTGTGATCAGTTCTATAAGCAGCTATTTCACGGTGATTTCGTCTGCGGCTTTACGGTTGCTAAACAGTACTGGTACATCTGCTTAGTGTATTGGCACACAAAATTAATTGCGTGTTTTCAATACGCAACGGGTCGTGAAATTGGGTGTGTTTGGAGTGTGTCGGCGAGACAAGTGTGGCGACAGGCTAGTTGTCCGTTACCGTGAATTGTGCAAAAAGGGTTTTACCTGCAAGGAGTACACCCTCCAAAATAGATTGACTCACAAATGTTTGGTTTACGCAACGAGGAAACACTAAACTTTTCGACCGACGCTACGGTGTCGTCTCGCTACATTACACAATATTCACAATAGAGCCCGTCCTTCAATCTTCTTAAGGACCTTTCAGTTTTTTTCCCGTGTTTAATTTCGTTGTGTGTCGAAGTCAACAAAATGGACTTAGGGGTCTCTCGCCAAACTGCTAAACAATTGTTGCGTCACGGTCAATAGAGCACGGTGGATTTTTTTAGCTTTTTTTTCTGCTATTTCTACAGAACCTCACTAAACCGTTAGTGGTTCGCCAATACCAAATTATCGGTGCTACCCAAAGGATTGAATTAGATAAGCTGTAGGATTAACTAATAGAAATTCACAACTTAATCTCATGTAAGGGTAAAGATTTCCTCAAAAAAAAACCGAAGTAATTGAAGTTTCAAGTGAGTTAAATTCTAAATATCTTTCAAAGGATCATTTCCAGAGAAACTGCTTCGCTTCCTTGTTGTTTTGCTTCCGCTTAAAATTCTTAACAATAAACAATAGCATCATACCCATTATGATATCAAATATATTGTGCTCTTTTTATCTGATAACTTGAGTACATGTACCTGTTCATACATATTTATGCAGATTTTCTGATTCAGACGATGTTACACTTATATGGAACTCGCTGTACTCACGGATTCACCCACGTTTATTGTACCCCACGGAAACTACCCTCCGTCGAGTTAAAAATACTCCAAATTTTAATCTATCTGTGTGCCAAATTTCATCTAGATTGGTTAAGCCATTGTCATTTTTAACCAACTTCTTTGTATTTATAGTAAGTACAATAGGTATATACCCGCTGTGTCCGCTTTTAGAAAATTTAACATAACTTTAAATTGTATTTCATTTTTGATTGAGTAAATAAAGTTTAGTGAAATCAATAATAATATATTTATATTTATTAAAAATATCAAATTTTGTTATTTTTGATTAATGTGTCAAACACACAATAAATAGATAAAGACAAAAACTAAAAACAATATTGAAAGGTCTATATTACTTATTCTCAATCTTGCAAATACTCATATATGCAATATACAACTAAACAGAACTTTCGTTTTTATATATTAACATCCATTCGTTACATAAATATGTACTTACAATACTTACATACTATTAAACTCCGTAGTTAAGTGATAAGTAAAAAACATTGACAATAAGACGATAAATATATATACTACATATTATAAGATATTTTATGTAAGACATTTAT
>DWNE01008405.1:0-11540 GCA_018249875.1 Cecropterus toxeus | reverse complement strand
CAACACCTTAAACTTGTGAATAAGTAACGTAAAAATTAAATTACGAAAGTCTTCAAAATAACCTTAATAATTACAGAAATAATAAACTTCAAAGACTTATGTTATAGAATATTCCACTAAGTACTATATATTGGAAAGAAATAAATATATATGCAAAAATAGGTATACAGATGAACAAGGAAAAGCTTTTACTTCTTTCTTATTCCAACGAGGAATATAAATATATGAGTAAGATTATAAACACTTATAACAAACACAAACCTCTTGGTGGTCTGCAGAAACTCGGTTCAGTAAAATACAATATACAGCACGATATAAGCAGGAATCTGAATAAGGCCATCTCTAAAGCGGGCGCAAGCGAAGTGTCAACGGAATGGATTTAGCGACACATTATACTACGCTCGATTGTGAAACAATATGTCAGTTGTATGGATGCGAGCATTATATAGATAAATCCTTTTTAAGATTGTGCTTACGATTATCTAAATCGGAATCGCATTGAAAATAATCTTGCTCCTCTGGAAGTAAGTATGTAGCTTACGGTTTTCTAATTTATATATTTTTTAACGTTTAACAGTTTTGATTGTAATAATAATAATTATTTTTTGCATATATGTATATATATCTATCGATACAAAATAAGAGATTTGTTTCTGTATTTTGTTTGTTTACTCAGAGTAACATTTAAATAAAAGTTGAAAGTTTAACAGTAATAAAAATGAGATTATAAAAAAATACAAACCTCTTGGCGGTCGGCAGAGACTTGGTTCAATAAAATACAAGATAAAGCATGATATAAGCAAAAGTCTGAACAAAGCCATCTCGAAGCGGGCAGAAGCGAAAGAAGAATAGAAAAGATTTAGCGATATATATACTACTGCGCTCGATTACGAAACGATATGTCAGTTGCATGGATGCGAGCATTATATAGATAAATCCTTCTTCGCAAGTTTATGCTAACGATTTTCTATTACGAGCTTGCAAAGAAATTGATTTGACTCCTACAGTAGTAATCTTGAAGCTTACGATCAATAAGAAAATTGGTTTATTCAAAGTTGAAACAAGTAAAATACAGATATAGACTTGCGTCCTATTGTTAATAGCTACAGGTGAAATTATACAAATATACATACACAGTCTTTATTACAGAATTACTTGGCATCGATCAGCCTGTCGAACTTTATACTTCACCAACGTTTTTTATATATTCCGTGACCACCAAAAAAGAAATAACATTCCTAAATATTGTTCTTGGCGAAATCCGAGTAGTGTATTGACTGTACATATATCAGTTTAATCAGAACGTCAATTTGTGAATATAAACGTGTTATTTATTTAGTATTCCGGCACAAAATGCTGAATAATATTTGTTCAGTATTTATGACTGGCACAAAATACTGAATTAAATAAAATAGTAAAATTCAAAAATATTGACGTTCTGTAATAACACTTTCACATACAGTTTCACTCATTAGTCGGTTTTCGGCATGAACGGTATATTTTTTTTTTGTAGTGGCCACGGGACCTTGAAGTGGAAGTGCATAAGGCTGACTGGCCAAACGTTGACTCGCCATACCCTCTGCACGCAAGAGTAGGTATTTATATATATTTACACCAGTTTCTATCGTCACTAGGACGCAAGAATTCAAATTGTGTTTCGGACTACCAGTGACCTAAAATTCATACAGTATTATTTCGTTGTTATCCAATTATGTACTTAAAGATACATTTATTTTAGTTTAAACACGTGCTGTAACTTGCTGGAGGCGCCGGGGGCCCGTCTCTGACTCCGCCACGCGGTTCCCCGCGTGACTTGTATCTTTCCAACGCCTACGTTTTGCTAGGCCGAGGTTTGCTTTGTATACAATAAAGGTACCCTTAGATCAGCCATTATTCAAATATATATTAGATGTAATCAGCTATGGAAAGTAGATCAAATTATATCAGAATTCATAAGTACATCTGAGATATTTTTAACCGACTTCGAAAAGGAGGTGGTTATACGTTTGACTGTATGTATTTTTTTTATGTATGTTCACCGATTTCTCCGCCGTTTCTGGGCCGATTTTCAACATTCTTTTTTATTATAATTATGTGAATGAGCTGGTAATGTTATAACTAAAATAACATTTGCGAGACTGATATTTGTATTTTCTTTTTATGACATTATAAACTATTACGGTATGGTACAAATCTGTGTGGTTCGACACGATAAGCACCACCGCCACACCGATTTCTGCCTAACAACTGCAGTGTGAAGTGTTGCTGTGCTCTAGTAGCAGGTAGCAACACATCTGTGGCTAACCTCAGGGAAGACTCGGATCATATCTAGGGTTGATAACAGACGTCCATGAGCGGCAGGTCACTTACCATCAGTTGGACAGTAGCAGCTTTCCACCTGAAGGTTGCTGTTTCTATTTAAAAAAAACGTAAATTTTATTTCTATGGTATACTAACATTTTGTCCCTGTAGTACCGGGACCAGAAAAAGGCTACGGTATCCCCTGCCTGTCGTAAGAGGCGACTAAAAGGGGGCGTCCGGGGTTGCGGGCGGCAACAGTGGAAGCTCGAACCGTCCAGTCAAGAGACCCCGGTAAGGACGGCGGCATGTGTGGTCGCGTGCCGTCGTAAATACCTGAAAGAACGGTAAGCGTTTATGCTCACCGGGAAAGAGCCCAAATGGGGCATTGCACTTGGAGGACTCCGGTTACGTTCTGTACATAAAACTACACTGATTACATATGTCTTTAGATGGTAGAAGCCACTATCAGATGGACTCCATGTTCGTTTTATGTAACTTCAATTTAGTAAAAAGATGTCATTTTGTGGTATTAATATTTTCAAATTAGATTATAATAAATTATGAGAATGACAGTTTGCTTACCTGTCAACGGTTTTATCTACATATTATTTTTTTCTACATAACATTAATTATATAATAATAATCATTAACCATCACGGTAAACAAAAATCCATTTATAATATTCAAGGACTTTAATTAAAAAAAATCTTTTGTTGTCACCTGTTATAAGTTTTTACTCAATTTTTTCAAACATTTTTGATCAATTTTCCTCTTAATCCCAGTTAAAATAGACGCAAAATTACTAATCACATCACATTACGTGCTCATAAACCACTCAAATACGTTAAAGTTGAAAAGGAATCGCTACTCTTTGCGATCCTAATTGTGAGTGCCTGAAAAACTACTGAGGAAAGCTTTTATGTGCGAGCTTATCCAGGAATAGACCGGAAAAAGAAAAATCTTGTCGTCTGAACACATAAAGGCTAAAGATTTTTCCCGCGGTAACATGTGTCACGTCAGCGGATATTAAACAATTTCTATTTCAAACACTTGGAATAGAATTTGTATCTAGCAAATACAAAAATAAGTGGCAAGAGATCTACTAGATAAATGTGATTTATTCATGTATACAGGATATAAAAGACTCGAATAACTTAAACTAAGTAACTATAACCTAGAGTTATAGAAATGAAACCCGGGATATGTTGTAAATGAAATGAAATTTGACTTTTTTATTCTAAAATCTAATGATAAGGTAGATGGAAAGTAGTCACCGTCGCCTACGGACATTTGCAATGTCAGAGGAATCGTCAATGCATCGTCGGCTGTGAAGCAGAGCTCTTTTCGCACCTGTTTTCAAGAGCCCCATATTATAGCGCTCCGGGAATACTTACTGCTTTAGTAATGTCTAGTTGGTGAGGATAGAACTTCATCCTTCGGCGAGTGGTGGGGTGGAGAAAAAGCGATTTTTAAGTTATATTCTACTATTTTTTTGTAAATACATCCGCTAGGCGTTCTAAGTGTCAGTGTTAAGTGCATTACAGCAATAACAACATTTGCAGCGAACTTCCAGTGATAGTAAATTTGCAGCAAAATTTCGTGGCCTAATAACGCGTGCCAACGTAACGTGTAATGGATCAGTGATAGTATTAGACTATTACTATCAATCGAGGGTACGAGGTTTGAATCCCAGGCACGTACCACTGATTTTACTAAAATGATGTGCAAGTTAGAATTTAACTATCACTGCTTTACGGTGAAGGATCATCGTGAGGAAACTGCACGCCTGAGAGCTCTCTACAAAAAAAGAGTTCTAAAAGGTGTGTGATGTCTACCAATTCGTACTTGGCCAGTGCGGTGGACTATGGCCTAAAACTCTTATTCTGAGAGAAGACCTGTGCTCAGCAGTGGGGCAATAATGGGTTGACGACATAACGCGTGCCTACATTTAAACGTACAACGCTGACGGATGCAGCGCAGAGCGATTGACGATTGGAACGCAAGTTTCATGGCCCACTGGTAAGGGCTTGCAGTAGTTCACACCGAAAGTTTATCAATACCGAGGCGGAGTTACGCCAAAGTTTGATTGGAATACTGCTACAGTCACACCCTTCGGATTTTTCCCCCTAGGGTCTGTGTAAAGTTATCCAATAATGGTGTTTATTCCGTGATCTTTTTTATATGACTGCGTCAGAAGCGTAAGGTTTTTCGATGTGTGTATGTATATTTCACGACCCGCGTGGCGAAGAGTTTGACGTCCAGTAGGTTCCGTGTTCGATACCCGCCCGATCTAAATTCAACATTCAGATAGACATCTGAATTTTGAATTTAGATGTCCGTTCTGGGTGTGTGTGTATTCATCTGAGTGTGTGTATTCGTTTTTGTGTGTGTTGATGGCACCTACAATCGGAAATAGGAAAATAATGTAGGAAATAGGTGTGGCGGTGGTGCTTCCAGACTCGAACCAAAAAGGGCTCTACCTTAAAAATCCCATTTCGTCCTCCATTACTTTAGCACACCATGAAACACACCTTGTTTGATACAAAAAGGACAGTAGTGATCACTTAACATATGGTTGTGCTACTTGTATACTGTACAAAACTGGCCAAGTGTGAGTCGGACACGCGCACGAAGGGTCCCGTACCATTATTTATACAAAACGGCAAAAAACACGTTTGTTGTATGGAGCCCCGTTAATAATTTTTATTATTCTGTTTTTAGTATTTGCGGTAATTAGTAAAGCGGCAACAGAAATACAACTGAAAAAGCAGTGAAAATTACAACTGTCTAGCTATCACGGTTCATGACCCGCGTGGCTGAGCGGTCACCATACCGATCTAACGCGCAGTGGGGCCCGGGTTCGATCCCCGGCCAGACAGACATCTGAATGTAGAGTTTAGAATTCCGTTCTGGGTCTGGGTATTTGTTCAATCGTCTTTGTGTGTCCATGGCACCCACGACGAAGGAGAAAATCCTAGTGTGAGGCTATAAGTGTAGAAAGCGTCTCTTTCTTTAAAAAAGCGAAAAAAGAAGACGCAAAAATAGACAGACGGCCAGACCGACAGACAGACAACGGAGACTTAGGAATAGGGTTCCGTTTTTATCCTTTGGGTACAGAACCCTAAAAAGTTTCATAAATACCTATCTCTTATCACGTCAGCGTATGTTCTAAAACGCGATTATACGTAATTACGTATCATAATTTGTTTATCTTAAGCCTCATGAATGCCGATTAGGAGTTATTTAGATATAGAATTATTTACGAGGACTTATTTTAATTGCATTGAGCTGTAAGTATTATAGTCTATCGTTACCATATTATTATCATATTATATTTTAATAAGAATTTTAATAAACTGATAATCAATTAATAATGAAAAAATCAGTTTAAGGATTAATTAAATACAAATGATTTAATAATGTAATAATACTGTTTTGATGAATGGTGTTTGAAGGCATTCGTTTGTGAGGCGTTTTATCTAAGTCCTACGTTACAAAAGTCTATGGGCGGTAGTTATCATATCTGATTAATTTTTAAAAGTGAGTAACGGTGGTAGATGCGGTATATAGGATGGTAGACGGGATGTACCGTCGTCTAGCCACCTAATTCTAGCGCGAAGCAATTCTTTCCTGGAGTGTGACAACTTATTCTTCACGAGTGGCAAGGCAACTGTTATCGACTTCAGATAATCTGTGTTCAATGTTAGAGATGGTTATAGATGCAGCCCCAGAATTAGAGGGGGGCAAGCCGGGGCATATGCCCCGGGCGGCAAGTTCAGAGGGCGGCAAATTCAAACCTTGCAAATGAATGCGCATCTCATAATTGTTTTAACTTTGACCATTGGGACGCCTGGTCCGTAGAAGGTGGAGCTCTTGACACATATACGTTTTAATGACCACCAATTATTTGACGGCTAAAATGATGTTAAAAAGAAATTCAAGGCAGGGGGCAAGGGCGGCATTTTCTAGTTTTGCCCCGCCTAAAAATAATTGATGAACCGGTTCTGTACAGATATCCAGTCTAGTCCAGTCTACCAATTCGCAATTGGCCAGCGCGGTAAACTATGGCCTGAAACTATCTAAATCTTAGAGAAGACTCGTGCCCAACAATGGGGCAATGATGGGTTGACGACAGATGTCCAGTGTCGGCAGAGGTCACTTACCATCTAGTGGACTGTTCCGACGGCTACTTCAATGATGAATCTGTTAATATTTTGCTGTATGATAAATGTCGTTCACTAGTTTATTTACTGCGTATTAATATTGAAAGGCAATTTTAATATAAAGCTAATTTAGTATCTACAGTTGATCAAATAAAATTCGACGTCAG
This sequence comes from Cecropterus toxeus, assembly GCA_018249875.1. Lineage (NCBI taxonomy): Eukaryota > Metazoa > Arthropoda > Insecta > Lepidoptera > Hesperiidae > Cecropterus > Cecropterus toxeus. The sequence continues at coordinate 4,909 of DWNE01008405.1, read as the reverse complement.
AGATAATAACGCTATGTAATAAAAAATGCCTAAGTTTGCGTCTGCGTAGGACTCAGGGTTCTAATTACAATATATCAGTGTTATTATCAGTCAGAAATCATGCAGTCTCGAGTTATAATTGAATATACTATTTAAAACTTTTTTGGTACTGATGCGATTTAGTATCGTGGTTTGTGCTCTTGTATGCTAATAAAATCTTGCGAAAACGCGTATGGTTTCGCAAGATTTTAGTTACAGACCAGGGGTCAGCAATTTACTGCTCTAAGTTCTAATTTCAAAATAAGCTATTTATTGTTGGCAAGAAAAATGGGGCTCTTTAAAAACTTTTAAATTATGTCTCGAACTTTTTACTCGAACGGTTACCAATCCCTAGAGAAGACAAAATACATACACATATATAGAAACATTTGCCTTAGGGATGGATTATCAAAAAACCCTTAGTAAAACAAGCAGCATTGTTAAAAAAATAAAACAAAAACCTACTGCTTAAAAAAATGATTTCAGTTCCAGTTCATTGTTTTTAAGTAGGCAATTTTGCTTAAAAGCAATATATTTAATTTAATGCTTTTTAATTTTACGAGTTTTGGTCCATAAATAATATACATGTATTATAATATATATATATGTATTTATTCTCCTGTTGTCGTGATGATAAAAATGTCATCCCTTCCACTATTTTCTTTTTACACTCGCCGTTTTTTAAACCTATATCACTCTGCAAACTGAGAAGATTCCAATGATATGTCACATGTCATAATCCGTCAAGCCGTTTGGGCACATAGTTACACACAAACATACGCTTAAAATGCAACAACCTAATGACGCAGTTGTATGTAATGACGTTGTTGTATGGGCTCCCATACAACAAACGTGTTTTTTTTTTGTTAAAACCTCGCGACAACGTGTTGCCAAGTTTTCTAAAAATGATAACTGGCAGTAGAAATACAGAAATGTGCGTTATATATTATTAACAGCAACAGGTAGACGCTTGATCCATAGAATATTTATTTATGTATTAACTTTAAAAATAAATAATTAAAATCAGCAGTAGTAATAATAATAGCAGTAGAGTTTGTTTGGTTGAACGCGCTAATCGCAGAAACTACTGGTTCGAATTGAAAAAATTCGAAAATAGTAAATTTATCGTGGAAGGCTTTAGGCTATGTAACATCACGTTATGTTTGTTTGTTTTTTTAATAGATTTTTTTGTAATAAACGCGGGTGAAACTGCGTGCAACAGCTAGTAAAAATAAAGATATTGAAGGGAGCCTCGCTTAAAACAAAGGTTACTTTTACGATTGATATGGTACCCTTCATGCGCGAGTCCGACTCACACTTGGCCGGTTTTTTGTGTATGTACCTACCCTGAGAAACCTTATGCATATATGAGTACAATGTTAAAAAAATGACATCATTCGATGATATTAGAATAAATAATGTAGGAATTTAATCTTCCATTGTATGATCGCCTACATTCCTTTTTAATAATTTGATTCGTTCCATCTTCCATCAAGGCTATGTTTTATGTCTGTAATATTCCGAGGATAAAGTAACTTCCTGCGGCAGTCAGACTGATATAGTAAGATACGCTTATATAGAAACTAATAAAAACTTTGTCGTACCTTTTTAAAAGTTAAAACACGTTTAATCAAATGGATGCCCCATTTATGACATTAGGTAAGATCACTTCATTATGGCTCAATATGATATTAATTATTACGGAAATACTATAAATGTGCAAATAAAAATATGTAAAAACATTTTCAAGAAATAATATGATGTTGTGCAAAAAACATATCATTCCATCAAGTAATTTTCGAGATTTGTGAATACAAACATACGGAAGATATGTTTTATAGAAATATGTACATAAGTACCTACTTGTTATCTTGCTTTATTGCAGAATAATATTACGTATTTTAGAACAAAATTACACTTAAGAAGCACAATTACGTACAAGAAAATTAGCTATAAAATACCTAGTTACATGTTTTTTTGTAAATATTACGTTGTTATGTCTGTGTTGCATGGATCCATCTTCATTTTGAAGTCTACTGTATTCCATAGGCTTAATCTAATGGGGGTTTCGAAAATAGCTTTTCTTTAAGATCTAAGTAACAAACAAGACGCTACTACGATCTCGACGCCTAGTGTCCGATCGAAGGTCGATTTTCGGCCGAACCCGAAGCTGAATCTTTAAAACCGAAAGATAATCAGTTCCCAAAATTATCTTTAAGTGAATATTATACCAATTTAAAGAAGTTTTGTATATTAATACTAATGTTGATTATGTATGAAGTACTTCAAGAGTGGATTACAATTACTGTTTAACTTGTCAAAAATGGTAGCTTTACGAAATAATGTGAATTTCAAACAGAACTGGCAAATCAAGTCCACTACGGATTGTGCGCTTAACTTTGCGCTTAACAGTCTCAATCACGGTGTAATGCATTTGTTGCAGTTTGTTAAATTATTTTCCAGGAGGTATTTGATCTCCTTGAGAACTGCCCGTGTAAAGAGGGTACCCCTCGAGGCCCTAACATCCTTGCCCACCGCCCTTCTGTCGAATTAACCTTACCATATAAGCGATGCGGATGGTAAGATACGTCCTAACATACATATAATGTTAGTTATTACTCATTGTAGCATACAGAAATGACACAATGTTTGTTATTTCTTATTTATAAAAAAAAAACTGTTATTGCTGTAAAATACCGAATTTACAAATACTACAAAAACAACTCCACAAAAAATGTTTTTAAACCTTCCACAAGAATTAAAGTCTCGAAATAAATGGTTTCAAGCAAAACATCGAGTCAATCCAAAAACAACTTATTTTTTTCCTTGCGATGATCATTACGATGTATTTTATAATAATTTAGTAATTTATAATTATTGAATATAACTTATAAATTAAATAAGTAGCCTTCAATGTTTTTTATTAGACTCCAAAACATAAGCTTTAAATTTATATGTAGTTAAAAAAAATGTTAATAATTTAAAACGATTAAATAAATTTGGTTACCTTCATATTGAGTGGTTAGCTAATTTTGATAATTTAATAAAGCGCTAAATAATATGTATAAAAAATATTGGAACTGAAAGTATATATTATTATGGTTTTTTGTAGTTAAAGAAGCAGCTGAACAGTTTCGCAATTTCTATATTTTTTTTGTTTTAGCTAAAAAAACGGTATGGAGAATTAATTATGTCTAGGAGAAAAAAAATACAAGTGATGAAGTTCAAAATCCCAATTCACCCACTGTACAAGTGAAACTTCTAAAACAAAGCCTACGATGGATAATATTGTACGTAATACTCATTTTCGTTTCATCAAGTTCAAAATCACGATTCTAAAGAAATTATATTCAAAAACAAAAAACAAACGTAATTATATTGGCGAATGATTTAATTTTGTAATCAGCACGTTGTCATTCGAGCGTAACTGAAGATCTTTCAAATACTAAAGTATATACTTTAGTATTTGAAAGATCTTCAGTTATATATTTTACGGATATCGTAACTTTTCTCATTAAGATGTCTCGAGCTAGTCTTTCAGTTGCGACTTGCGTCATGCCGAGAGGGCGACCAGTAGATAGCAATCTTTATACATAAGGTGTCCCAAAATTAACGCAAGATTTGAATAAAATAGAAAACACAATTTTTAGTCCTTTGACTGTTACTTTTTTTAATGAATCATTAAGTACATAGAATAAGGTTATTTATAGACGCTACATACGCTTTCTACACTCATAGCCCCACAATAGTGTTTTGTTTATACCACACATCAGGTGGACTGCATGCTGGTTTGCCACTTCTATCCAAAAAAAAACCGTGGTAAACGTAACTAAGGCGAGCGGAGTCACGACATTAAACTGGTATTTTATAAATAATCACAACAAGTACCAGGTATAAAATATTATTAGACTACAAAGCATACGACGCGCGTGGCGGAGCGGTCACCATACCGGTCTAATGCGCAGTGGGTCCCGGCTTCGATTCCCGGCCAGACAGAAATATGAATGATGAGTTTAGATATCTGTTCGGGGTCTGGGTGTTTGTGTATTCGTCTTTGTTCATGGTACCTACGACACAGGAGAAAATCCTAGTGTGGGGGTATGAGTGTAGAAAGCGTGTTTTTTTAAATAAAAAAAGTACCGCGATGCCGCCACGGCATTAAGCTAGTATTTTATAAATAATCACATCAGTACTAGGTATAAAATATAATTAAACTACATAGCTATCAACACTGATTACGGGTTTCGTTAGTACTTATATGCGGTTCTTTGTGTGAAATTACACTGAAAAAGCACTATGTACCTTAAACCGTTAGCATAAAGTTAAAAGCTGCGTTGGTCAGCTTTTGTTGAGCTTTTTAACGGGAACGAGATACATAATTAATGAGTTTCTCGTCAGCCTTCAGTGACCGGTTCTGACAATTACGTCGAGTTACATAAAATCAATGCAATTTATAACTAAGTTGATTTTATGGTCATATGCTGTTCAGGTAGTTTTTGCTTTGACGGCATCTCTACACCAATTTATGCCTAATAACAACAGTTTCAAGCAACCCCGGATTTTCAATTATTTTTTTATCGCAAAAACTTAGAAATGCTGCCCCTGCCCTCTCAAATATCTTTTTACCATCTTAAGCATTTCTGCCATCAGGTGTCAAATAATTGGTGGTCAAAATGTATACGTGTGGTCAAAGTTAAATCAATGATGAATTGTACATTTGGTTGTAAGGTTGAATTTGCCGCTCTCTGAACTTGCCGCCCGGGCATATGCTCCGGCTTGCCCCCCCCTCTTGATCCGGGACTGGTTTCAAGTGCCGTTTTGCTTTGGTTGAAGGGAAGTACTTATCCGTGACGTCGGTCCTTAGAGGTAGCAAGGCTGTGACGGAGCTTAT
>DWNE01008404.1:0-11540 GCA_018249875.1 Cecropterus toxeus | reverse complement strand
GATGTATCAAACATAAAAAAAAAAAAAAAATACAGACGAATTGAGTACCTCCTCCTTTTTGGAAGTCGGTAAAAAGATATAAAATAGTAAATGAAAACAAATCACAGACATTACGAACATATAATTTTAGACTCATGTTATCGCAATATTAAAATGTCGCAATTCACATAACAGAAGTAACAGTTATACAAGCGAAATAAATTAATCCTAAACAATGAGAAAGGCTGCTACAGATGTAACTCCTAGGACAAAAAAAATACTTGTAAATATCCTACAACCCTAAACAGTACTGTTACAGGTATGAACCCAGAATACCAACACCGAGAGTACCACCTTCCACATAATCGTTTCCAATCTACAAAAGTACAAATCATTTTTAAATTGTTTCAATAACTTTATATGACAGCTATAAATACCGGACACTTACTGACGATTCGCTTTTAAGTCGTAAGCTTGCAGACAATGGATTTCAGAGATTAAATCCAGAAAGGGATGATAGAGTAGGGTTGGCAATCGGTCAAGTGAATCTCTAACAAAAGAAACTGACTTTTACTTACGTGATAAAAATAAAAAGTGTAACGTAATATCTTTGAAAAGAGAGTACGTACTGGGATATTTGTACTACGTTATCGTTAATTATTCTGTTCTAGACGTTGTTTAAATAATTGAGCTCCTTGAAGTAAATTACTTCTAGGAGGTAAAATTATATTACCTATTTCTAGCAAAGAGCATTTCATGCGTTTGATGTCAATTATCGTTTTCTAGACATTTAGTCTTAACACTAGAAAGACCAACGCCGTCAATTTGACGGCACGGCGATTTCATTCTTAAATATTTTACAAACTGTGATTTTATTTCTTTTCATACTTTATGACTTTTCCTGATTTGTTATTGTTAGCTTAAATCCGTATAGAAAACTATTATTATACATGTGGTATATGAGATTCCTTTACAAATACCTAATAAGACCGCGCACCGTCAATGTGACGGCAGCGAAAAGAATAGTAAACAAAGTTTTGTACGAAGTAATGAGAGCTTTTGTTTTATTTTGTATCGAATCATATCTTGGGTTGTTTACATTACACTCATTAGACATTGGTTTCGTTTAGTGGGCAGTCATGATTTGTTATAAAAATGCGTCGCAGTCGCACTACTTCCCAAATAGAACTAGAACTGTTTCATTATTATGACATACTACAAGAAGCACGCGTTCTGTTCGTTCAGCTAATGATAAATTTGCGATTATTTCTGAAATATGGAACAAATTTATAGATAATTGTCAAATGTGTTATATTCCTGGAGAAAATTTGACAGTCGATGAGCAATTGTTTCCATCAAAAACTCGCTGTCCCTTTTTACAATATATTGCAAACAAACCCAAAACATAAATTTTGTATAAAGTTTTGGCTGCTGGTGGATGTCGAAAGTAAGTACCTATGTGGAGGATTTCCGTATCTAGGAAAAGACTATTACCGTTCCAAAGGCATTACCCGAACATGACTGGTTTTGAAATTAGTACAACCCTGCTTCAAAAAAGGCCGAAACGTTACAACTGATAACTTTTTCACTTCGATAAATTTGGCTAAAAACGAATGGTCGAATAAACTAGTACCTAAGTATTGTTGGAACAATGCGGCGTGCAAGACGAAAAGTACCGCCAACTTGTAGTACGAATAGTACTACACGATATGAAACGTTTATAGTGAAAACAGATACCAATACAACCCTTACTGCCTTTCAAAGGAAAACAAAAAAAAATGTTATTATTTTGTGTACTTTGGACCCAAACGTGAGCATAGGACTTGATCAAAAAAAGTTACCCGAAGAAGGAGATGGCCTGTTCATGTATTTTACAATATACTTGATTTAGCAGCTATAAACTCATGGATTCTGTACCGAAAAGTCACAGTAAAAAACTAGTGAACGACCTACGTGCGTGCGTATGTGAAAAAAGAACTATTTCAGCTGCTCAAAAGCAAGAATGTAACTTTGAAAGAATTGAACTATCTACTACAACCAATAAGAGGCTAAAAAGTCAAATCAATAGTAATTTAAAAAAAAATTGAACGTATGAAAACTACACAATGTGTAAAAAAGCTGTTTGTGGAAAATGTATAAAGGATTGAAAAAAAACTGTTGTTTGTTGCAAATGTCACTCGGTTTAAGTGTTATAATTGTTAATTATTTACAAAATATAGTTTTTTAAATACATTTGTTTCATTTTACACAATATTTAACTGAGTATTCTGATTGAATCTCTAGTACCGTCAAATTGACGGCTGCGGTCTTTAAAGGTAGGGTATGAAACGCGACCCTTCTAGTGTTAACAGAAATTCCTCCACCAACCGTACTGCAGCACAGACGAAGTTTCAGTTGAGATGGATGGATAAGCAACGACAACTGCTTTCCTAACGCATTTTCGTTTCATCGAGTTCCAAAATCAATATTCCCGATTCTAAAGAACTATCACTTCAAAAATGTTTTTTTGCAAAATTTTACACAATTTTCGCAACATTCCTTGTAAACATTCAACCATCTTGTAAACCATACATAATCGAGGGGGCATCTTCGAATGAATAAGTCTCGTGACCCATTTCATTCGGTCAGCCGGTCGGCGCAATATCCGGTCAACGAACGACTCGTTCTGAGTGACCGGAAATTTCATCAAATGTGCCAAGCTCATGTTGATAACCACTTTACGTTACGCTAATGGGGGTCCTCTGAAATGATACTTTTTACGTTATAACGATATTTTGTTTATATGATACCTATTACGGTTGGGTGGTTTCTTTGGATATTATATGTATTCTGTTTACTTGCGTTCGTTCTTTGTTGACGAACTACCTGAAAAAGCTGTAATGAAACCGACTTGTCACGATTTGGATTCCGGGATCGATCCCCGGCCAGTCATCTGAATTATCAGTTTAACTTCTTATCTGAGTCAGGGTGTTTGTGTATTCGTTTTGTGACTCCACGGTACCCAGGTAACATGAGAAAAACCTAGTGTGGGGCTATGAGTGTAGAAAGCGTTAAGTTTATGTTAAGCGTTTATAACATATTTTTTTCTAAAGCCATTGGATTACTGTCGTTAAAGCTTTTTCTAAGGTTAGGTTTAAAAACTTTTACGATTGGTCGGAAAAATATATTGTAATATAATAGGTATTTATGTAGATTGGAAGTACAATTACCGTAACTTTAAAATCATTGTCGCTAACGACATCAATGAAAACGAACAATTCCAATGGACTTTTATTTTCAAAGAATTTTGTAATTGAAATAAATCCCTAATACTTAAGGAAAACTCTCCAGAAATCCCATGACATGTCCCCAAGATTACGACAGGATAAGAGAGCGATTTCGTTATAATTTTGTATTAAATGGCATCCTCATTCTATGTGGATTGTTTTTATTGCTCAGTGAAATAATAAGAGCATTTATGCTTCATTTATTTTTGTTAGAAGTGTTACGTTATGTCAGGAAGCATTGACTTTTAAAGGTAATTTGTTTTTATAATACAGAAGTGGCAAAGAGAATGGAGTCCACCTGATGGCAACTAGCCACTGCTACCCACGAACATCTGTAGTCAATTCCAACCTGGCCTAGGGTTGACACAGTGCGTCGCGACGCACATCTTGGAAACCCCTGCTCTAGATACAGTACTACGAGTTAGATAGACTACAGTATTAGGAGTATGGTCAAGTATTCTCTCAATTTGTCTAAATCTGGACTTCGATAACTTTCGTTCATATGTCTACGTACATAGACGAATCTGTAATATAATTTTATTAAGGTGGGAGAATCGTCGGGATGGGGTAATCGCGCTTTCTACACTCATATCTTTCTACACTCATATCGTAGGATTTTCTCCTGTGTCGTGGGTGCCATGGACACACAAAGAGGAATACATCGATACACGAATCGCTTCTTCAACAGTCGTACATATTTTTTCTATATTTTTGACAACGCGCATCCAACTCAGTTAGATTATACTTGTCTATAACAAGTATAATCGAACTGAGCTGGATTTAGTCTCTGAGGCTTAACAAGCGTCGCTTCTGCTTTCATCCAGTGTGCTGCCATGTGTCCCTGCACCTCGGTTGGGACATTTCAATCAATGAAATAGTGGTGCTAACGCATACTAGCCCATGCGTAGGGCGACCATGTTCATAAATTCATAAATAAGTTTTATAAGGAAAAAGGAATTTTGATTGTTACCTTCTTACAACTGGTATGTGTGTAGTTTGATGTGGAATATCAATTATAATGCCGAATATATTTTAAAAATTTCGGGTTTAAGGATACAGGTAAACCTATCGCAGAATAAAATGCGTTTTTTTAAATACTGGATTGCTGCTACCTACCTATTATTTAAATATCAATTTATATGTGGCTAATTCCTTTATTACTTTCAATAATACAATGAAAAGAGTCTTTCTACCGATAAATATGATAAACTTACATATAAGTAATACTGTAGAAATTAGTAAGTGAGGAGCGCATTAGTAGTGGCGCCTAACACTAAAACTACGATGCTCTAATCCGAGGGTCAGGTGGAAGGGAGGGAGAAAAATACTAAGTTGAGCAAATTTCGCTATAATGTGCGTTGCATAATATGCAACAATATTTTATATGTACTGCACATACAAAATGATTTGTGGTTTAATAAGAACGGCCACACTTGTAGTTAACACTTGCAGCGCTAAAAAAAACGCTTGTGCTTTGAAACAAAAGTTTTTTTTCATCAGATTCAATTAGCAAACGCGCATGCAGTCCACCTGATGTTGGGGACTGCCACTCATGGACATCTGTAAGTAACTTCATATATAACAGTAGTTTTAGTAGAAGTCGGTCACAGGTGCGTTGCTATACCCCAGGTCTAAATGATCATCTCACATACAATAAGTGAGCCGGCAAAGCCACACCCTTCCAAAGCAATGTCTGCTTCACGCTAGAAACAAATATCTTTATTTCGTCACCTTCAGGTAGGATTCAACTTAATATAAAATAAATTAAACGCACTTATGTTATCGTGTTGGCAGACTTTAACCAAAAGCTTCAATATTTTTTATTAATTTTCGAACCACTTGACAAATTGACCTCGATTCATCCTTGCGTATCTGGTCCGTAGTGGGTAACTATTAATAGTTTCGTTTTTACCTCCACCGCGCGATAAATCGTAGTCACCCTGATTTATAGCGACTCGCGTATGCAAATTGTTCATCAGCTATTCAGTGTTTGGACATTCGTTATGCGCGTCCGAACCGCGTCTGTGACTGCGTGCATTGGCTTAAGTTATGGGCGCTAGCGATTGAATAGGCTCGTCGTACTTGTCTAGAAAAATCTGGTTTAATTGTAATAGCGGAAATATATTAAACATCGTTGGATGTCCATCTGAAGTTGGTCATAGATATTTAGCTTAGCTAGTAGTTAGCACTCTTATATATCTTCACTTCACCTGCGTCAGGAATAGATGTCCATACATAGATATCTACCACTTTAAAAATGTGTAACATTATCTTTAATATACAATACATGTACATAATAAATATTGTATATATTTAGTAATTCGTTAACTACACAGCTATTTTAGATCTCGATATTGAAAAGTGATAATTATTATTTGTCAGGCAATGCCAATTGTATAAGTTTAGAAATCAGCTGTACTTTCTGGGAGCACGGCAGTGCCCCCGCCAAGTCGAGCAAAAAAGCGGCTCGGCCGTTACCATCCTTCTATAATTTACGGCACACGTCAAGCGTGCACTCTACATAAACGGAATGTTTTATTTCGTCCGTGCCCACAATATCTTTGCATATTCGATTGATATATCCACGCTCGGAATTTATCGTAGATTCCTAAGTTTGAATAATTATGGATTTATACTCTACAAACAGTTAAAATCCGTTCAGCGAAATTTGATTAAAAGTTTTGGAAATCTTCGGGAGAGAAATCGGAATTCGTAAAAGCTGTGCAGTTTTCAAAATGTTTTAATTTAAGCATTTGATTCTGGCAGAATTTATCGTAAAATGTAGGATTACAGAAGTATTAAGAGGAATGCTAATGAAAAAAAATTGATAATATGAGGTGAACATTGTAACGAAATATATTTAGGATTAGAACCAGTCATTTATCGAAGGTTTATTTTATAAAAAGTTAATTAAGATTGAGTTATTTGAGCTATATGTTTTTTAGGCCAGTCAGGCAGTGCCTGTTGTTGTAGATCTATATGTCCTTAATACTTATTTTCAAGTCACAAGAACTTGATATAGCCGTGCCCTTATACCTATATAGGTCTAAGGGCACAGTTAAATCAAGAATTTTAATTATATAATTAAAATAAATGCAGTAACATTATCTGGTACAGGTTTCTTGCTTGATTAAACAAAATTAATGGAATTTTTAAATTCTATCGTTAAAGTTTTAACTGTGTGGGTTTTGGGTTAACCTTTGATCCTTTAGGTGAATGTTAAACCAACGTATTGTTTTATAACATTATTATTATTTCATATTAAATTCAGGTTTAAAGAATTAATACAAACACATAAACTTCAATTACTTGTTGTCTATCTATGACGGAGATTTAGGCTGATAACTAAAGACCGTGAAGAATTCATTACTTACGCCATCTATGTTTAACCCACTGCTGGACATAGTATCAGATAGAGATGTAACCCTAAAGACATGATGGCCAGAAGAAGATAAATAAATAAAGAAAACAATGAACTTAAAAAAATTAAAAGACGTCAGACCCATAGTCAGATGTTAAAATCTAGATATTAATTAGTAAGGATTTATATGTAATTCGCTTTAAGCCTTCATAATAAGTGAAGTGACCTAATCCTCATCAACTTGACTCAAAACCGATTGACTGAATCGGCTTTAAGGGTCAAACACAAAGCTATCTCGATCGCAAATGGGTCAGGATTCAATTAACGGTATGTTCCATTGAATCAATTAGTTGAACGGATACCTCTGAGACAGTTTAAGGTTAACCCTCTTGAAAATTACTTAAGGTAATTGGCAAGGGATATTAGGGAAGTAAGTTTTTGCGGAAGACGTATGTTGACGTTAGCTATAATGGATAGCTTTTGCGGAATAAATGTTACTCTACGACGACACTACACAACATTTAGTGTGGACACGTTCGGTCTCGACATTCGTTTGGTGCTGCAAGCGTCTTAGTCGAGCGTATTTTGTTAAGATCGCTACAATTTGCAGAGAAATTTCGTGGCTTATTTTGACGCGTAACGCTGACGCTTGAAGAGCAAGCGATTGACACTTGAGGTAAACGTTTCTTCGCCGTTGGGTTTTCCTTTATTTTAGCGAGTAAAGCGTTAGCTTGCAGCACTGATTAGCTTGCAGCTCTGAACATTTGACGCTCGAAGCGCACGTTTCATGGCCTTCGAGTTAGTAATATGGAATTTCTTGCGCCTCATCTCATAGCCATAAGCCAAATTTTCAAAGTTGTGGTAGATTATTAAAAAGAGTTCATTAAGAATCTAACTTACTAATATTTTGAATGTGAAAGTTTGTGACTCTTTCAAGCAAAACTTTTTGTTCGGATTTTGCTGAAATTTGCCACACACATACTTTAAGAGATACATTTACACATAAGAGACTCATTACCGTGAAACGTAAAGAAGCGGGCAGGGCCGTAGGAATAATATATATATTTTAAAAAATCTATACTACATTTCAACTTTCTCCTCTTATGATTTATGTAATAAAAATACTCGACATATTTTTTGATACACAATCTTCTTTAAAAAAATAAATTTTAGCACATAAGTAAGTAATACATTAAATACTGTTTTTATAATTTGGTTTTAAGCATAAATGTTGTTCATGCCTACAATTGGCACTCATACTAGCTTGTGTTTGTAAATGTTTCATTATTAAATGTGTTGTGTGTATTGCTGTTGGCGAGTAATAAAATATAAATAAATAAATAAAAAACAAATATAAATTACCTTCCGAGTCTTTTTTTAAAGAATGAATTAGCAAACGAGAATGCAGTCCACCTGATGGTGAGTGGTTGCTGCCGCTCATGGACATCTGTAAGCGACTTCATATAGAACAGGGGTTCTATGTGATGTCGATCACAGATGCGCTGCTACTCCCGAGGATTGAGATAGTCGCCTCATATATAAGTGAGGCGGTAACCACACCCTTCTAAGGAAACGCAATAACAGCTTCACGCTAGAAATAGATGTGGCGGTGGTAGGTGCCTCCCCGGTCGAACTTAACTGGTTCTACCACCTGGCAAATGTCTCTGTTTAAATTACTTTATTTCTTCTGTACCTATTTTCTAATAAGGAACCAAATATACTCTAGATTTGGTTGCAAATTTACATTACGTTTGACCAAACGTCGATGTTACATTTGACCAAACTTTCAAGTTTAAATATTTGATCAAAGTAATGTAAAACGTTCGCGTATTTGTCTATAATAAACATTCTTTAACTCGTTAAGCTGCAGATGAACTGTATAAGCGATACCAATATCTCTTAACTGCTATGTGCAGACTAGGTGCATTTCGTTGAAGCCATAAATACATTACGAGACACAAGCAATGTTTATTGCGACGGACATTAAACTTGTTCGGGCGACTAATGCACGCTCTAATACATTGTAATTACTATTGAAATTCGATTAAAACTCACTGAAATCATCATGATATAATATATGTATGGATACGTGAATGAATTGCGAGTTTTTGTGTATGTGCATAAATATTTAGATAATTATGTATATTTATAAGAACTATAATTCATTTCTCGCACGTCACGCATTTCAGTCACGTTGAGTTGTACGATAAAATAAAAAAACAAGAAATAATAAGTATCTTTAAATTAGATTCTTAGAGCTTATCTTAAGAATTGAAGGTTGGGCTTATAGAAAACGTTATTTATTAAATTATGTATTTTGTACGCCCTCATGAATTCAGTTAAACGCTTACCGTTTGACTGTAATATAAAGAAAACATGCGGGCAAAAAGGTATTTATTTAAATGTTGACATTTTAATGTGGATGGCTGAGTTAGAGGTGACAAGCGATCGAGTTGCACAAAGAAGTACATGTAGTAGGAGCCTGGAATCCAGCGGGTAAAGTTGGCTGTTTCAGTTAAATGTGTTCATTTATTGTTTGTGAATGTGTTCGCAGTTTTTTAAACCCGCATTTCAGTTTACGAACGATCAAGATGGCGGTCTCAAGCGTCGAATTTACTGGCCATTATTGATTTAATGCAAGTCATAAAGAGTTCGGACGTCGTAAATTTTTGAAATTAATTTTATTTTACAGAGGTAATTTGAAAAATTGCTTCTGAGTCTAAGCGTTAAGAATTTAAATTAGTTGTACTGAAGTATAGCAAAAATAATTCCACTTTTTTGCCAAGGTAAAAGCTTTATAAAAGACCTACCTAAAGAAATCTGTGATTGTATTCTTTAGCAATGAGACGTAATACAGGTTGTATTCGTTATTGTTCACAAGTGGTTTAACGGGAATATCAAGATTTACTCTTGTATGTGTCGTAATAAAGATCGCAAGCGAAATTATATAACTATACCTATAGTAGGAAACATTCGATATAGAGAACAAGACCTCAGCGTTGCGTGGAGGACTCCGGGATATCCAACGGAACCAGAGTCCTCCAAACGCGATGCTCATTTAGGGCTCTTCGCCGAAGACCATTTGCTCTCACTGTAACTTCTGTTCTTTACGACGGCCTTTCCAGGGATAATTTGACTGGACGGTTTGGGCTCCCACTCCTGCCGCGCGCTAACCCGAAAACTCCTTTTAAGTCGCCTCTTACGACAGGCAAAAGATACCGTAGCTCCATTCTGGTCCCGGAACTGCAGGGATCACTACCACTATCACTACACTACGTACCTATTTGGCTGTCGAAGATTTATGTGTGGCAATAACATATTCAACATCCTACGAACTTTTATAAAAATCCCAAGAAAATCCGTCATTGGCTGCCACCAGTAATTAAAATTTCAATACGAATAATGTAAATTTCTGTAGATTGAACCTTTTGCGGTTCTGTGAACCTGGTACTTATAACAAAAAAGAAAATATTCACGTTACTGTCTTCACATCAAACATTTTACGAAACATCCTGACATTTAAGTAAAATGATCTTTAGGATCTTCGCGTCTATTT
Source organism: Cecropterus toxeus (assembly GCA_018249875.1). Lineage (NCBI taxonomy): Eukaryota > Metazoa > Arthropoda > Insecta > Lepidoptera > Hesperiidae > Cecropterus > Cecropterus toxeus. Next base: position 1,378 of record DWNE01008404.1, on the reverse strand, counting down.
CGCGCGCAGAGAACCTATATTCGCTTAACCTTTGACTATATCTACAAACGACGATGCGATTCTGCTACTTAAAAAATGTCTTTACTAGTATGAAGTAAGGTTGATACTGGGTTCTAGAGAAGCCATGTGCACATCACACGCCACTGAAGCGTCAAGAGCGCGCGACAGCTTGGCACCTCCAAATATCATTTTAAAACAGATATCCGTAAGAAAATGTTATTCCAGCGAGCTGAACTTGAATGTTTTAGCCGTGTTGAATGGGAACGGTCTCTTATCGCCATATGTTGTGTTCGCTGAAGCTTATGCGTAACTAATTTGTAATGCGATGCGAAGAAAGTTCTGAATAAAAAAAGAAATATACGTTATGAATTATAAAGTATGAGTATCAAATAATATTATTTTCCAGGTGGAAGAATCAGTGTATTTCGACCTTGGAGGTACCACTGCTACATACAGGCGTACCGGTGGTACCTGGTCTATGGGAATAATTCTAGCATGCAACAGTTCTTGCATTGCAATAGAAGATGGTGGTTGCCGGCTCACTTATATAGCGTAGCAACGCATCTGTTTTCGACTTCAGACAGACCCCTGTTCTATATGAAGTTGCTTACAGATGTCCATGGGCGGCGGTGTCTACCATCTACCTTAACATCAGGTGGACTGCATGTTCTTTTGCTAATTCAATGTCATAAATACATAATATACAAATAAAAATACAAAAAAAAATATAGTGTTTACTCCATGTTAATGAAACCACTGAGTCTTGTATATTTCCATTCAAAACATCTATGTAAATAAACTCCAAATCCAGTCACCAGCAGAACTCATATAAAATCTACTCGACAAAGTTTCTTCCATCCAAAACCTCATTGACGCGGAAACCTCATAGGGTCCTTGACAAACGGCGGACGATACCCTATCGCGCTGGACCGCGCTCCTCGGGGGCGCCACTGTGACCGGAATATTTTTCCCCATTATCAAGAGCGTGGACTGAATATTGTGAAGATGGAAGGCATGGGCTGATAGCGTTTTGACTATTGTATGTAATGTGGATATATATGGAAAATGAAATGCCTATACTTCGTGTGGTGTTTTTGGAGTTAATCTTCTTTAGATTCATATAATTTGGAACACCGTACCATTTTTATTTTCTTTCACGCTAACGATTTTACTCCGTAGCTTCTATAAGAACTGAAGATTCGTATACGCGAAGTAAAATGTTCGAATATGAGCAGCAATGATTACTTAATCGCCTCCATTTCTGCCGTGTGTCTATAAACCCGCACTTTTTTATAGTTATAATAAATAATAGTTAAAAAAAACTAAAAAAACACGCTTTTATTGCTAACTGAACTAAAAAGTAGAAAATAATTTTCAA
>DWNE01008403.1:0-11541 GCA_018249875.1 Cecropterus toxeus | reverse complement strand
GGATACTGCATATTTAGTTGTCATTAATTAAGTGTGGCGAAATGTTAGTTTATGTGTTCTGCTTTCTACAATTTACGAAACTGGCATATATATGAACCCATTTTTCCTATATATATTGTGCCTTATCAGAAATATCGAGTTCTTATTAAGTAGGCACTTTTTAAAATTAATGCATCGTAACTATATCTAATACCTGCTGAAGTTACGTCAAGATATGAAAATTAATTCTAAAAGGACAAAAGACTATTTACGTAAATAAACTTTTTGACATTGCGACTGTGTAGGTTGATGATTCACTGTTAATTTTAATAGTCGCAAAACAGTCTTTAATTATCTAATCACTTTTTGCGACAGCGTTTCCGGTGCAAGAATACAGAGCAATAATGGCGGCGTCTCAATCAACTGCCCCAATACCAATGGAGAGCAGTCGTCTCGGGGTTTTACGGTGTTATAAGGACCCTACACATTTCACGGAGAACCCACCCACAGTCCGACCAACCATACATCCTCCGGGCTCAGTGCATACTGGTGTCGCACCAAAGTCTATCCAAACTTGGTTCACGGAGTTTCCAGGAAGGACAGAGTACATGGACACTTATAGCGCATCAGCCAAGGCCTGTTGGAGGTCGATGCAAAGGTTCAAGGAACCAATGCCTTCAACTAGAAGGCGAGCTGATGATACTTGTGCCTAAGAATTATACTTGGAATCCTATTAGATATCTGTTATAAATGCTACAAAAATATAAGAAAAAAAGAGAAGTGATTCGTTTTCATAAATAAAACATGGTTTACTGAAGTTTTTGTACCTAAGTGTTCGGTGTTAAGCAATAAAATAAATAAACACGGGAAGATAAAATATCGTTTTATTCATGGTCACGATTTTTGTTTATTTAAACCAGGTTCTAACATAAGTAACGATACCAATATCCCCAATCTATACAAATTTATTAAAATGTTTATTTCTGATTTACACAGAAACTTAATCTCGCACATGAAAACATGATTACTTGCAAGTAATTTATACAAATACTAATTAAATTCTGATGTTTTTACCCGACTGCGTCAGAATGAGGGTAATGTTTTTCGAGCGTATGAATGTATGTATGTTTGTTTGTATGTATCCCATTTTTACTAAAACTACAAGCAATTTTCAGTAAGCGACAGTCAGAGGTTTCAGTGAAATTACATGTATTTTTGCTACAAAAATGTCTGGTATACGTATATTACTATTATTAACACAAACGTGTCGTTATTTTAAAATAAGTATCCTATTCGTATTTCATATTTTTTAACCTGGATTGGAATTTAACCTTGATGGTAATTCTTATGCTGAAATCATTAACAGAGGAAGCTGTGGAGGTATGGTTTGAAGACATTACTAATGACACTCACTTGATCTGAATCTGTGGGTAGCTTTACATCAAATGTATAAGGTGTGGAGAAATTAAGGCACACCTATAATATGGCGTGAAGGTGGTAGAACCTTCTGTGGTTCGCCTCCAAATGTACCAACGCCACACCTATTTTAGCTTAAAAAAGCATGTTATTCCACAGTATTCTGGTCTGAAAGGTGTGGTAAGATCAAAGACAACCCACCCAGTGGGTAGGTTATCTGTGGGTAAGATAGACATAGTTATCCGAGGAGTTCCACTTTAGTCCTTACGGGTAGCAACGCATCTGTGGCCAACCTCAGGTAAGACTCTGATCTTTTCTGGGGATCATAACAGGTATCCATGGGCGGCAGTAGCCACTTACCATCAGGTGGACTGCATGATCATTTGCTATTGCAAATTTATAAAAAAGCAGTAATAAGCAGTAATAGTTTATTGCTTATCTACTTCTATTTTATCTATTATACCTAAACATGTTAAGACTTCAGTAAAAATCTGAAGTTAAGTCAGTGAAGTCACTCTTAAGTCATCATCGTCAACCCATTATTGTCCCACTGCTGGGCACGGGTCTTCCCCAGAATAAGAGTCTTAGGCCATAGCCCGCCGTGTTGGCCAAGTGCGAATTGGTAGACTTCACACACCTTTGAGAACTCTTTTTTTACAGAACTCTCAGATGTGCAGGTCATCCTCGCGATGTTTTCCTTCACCGTAAAGCAGTGATAATTAAATACTTTTAAGTATGAAACGTTTATTTTTAACCTCAATGACTTAAAATAGCACGACAAACAGTTCGAACGGAAACGGGCCAGCTTATCTGAATATTTCACCCGGCGCGGTCATGTCAACCATCTGCAATAAAACAAATTAACAAAGAACGTTATTGACCGAGGATTTGAATCATGCTTTGTTTAAACAGATTGGTTGTTTTCGAAATGATAACGCCAAGAATTTATTGGTTTTGTGTAAAGGCACAATTGTTTATAGGTTTCCAACTAATTATGTATGAGTATATAATTCGGGTCCCATGACGTTATGCTGATCTTAAAAGTTAAGCAACATCGAAAGATATCGAAATTTGGATGGGTGACCACAAGTGGCAGAAAATTCACGCGAATTTCCATTCTTTTGATGGCAGATGAAGCCTCGGTTCTGTGTTATTAGAGGATAGTAGTAAATACTATTCGAACCTTCTGGCAGTCCTATTGTTATTTATTTTAGGACATGTCTGCGTCTTTCATTAGTGAATCAGTTGTGAACCTTCCAAAGCTAGGCTAATTTTCAAACAAGAATTTCACGTACCTCACCTTAAAATGAACTCTCCTATCCTCATCAATACTGGCATGATGAGATTCATGTTGGGGCCAAAAAGAACAGGGATAAGAGCACTAATGATCCCAGAAGATAGTCGCCTCCCAATATCAGACAGACCCAATTGCGTAGTGAATTTGAATATCTGCCATGCAATTTGTAAAAAGAACGTTATACCATTACTTTGTAGCGATGATGGAATTGGGTTTTCAATAAGAGGCATGACAGTTTCCTCTGATTCAACATCGTCTATCATTTCCTGGGAATTAAAAAGTTCGGGAAATGTTTTCGGTAATTCGTTTCTGTTGTTATCCACCACACTTCCATATACTGAATGAATACACAGCCATACGAGATATTTCTGGAAATATCAAAATTAATAGATGAATCGATTCAATTACACTATATAAGGAGGTGCAAATTATTGTTTTAACAAAAAAATATATACCTATATAAGAAAAAAACCTTGTGTAAGTGATTTTTAAAGGTATGAATGTTGGGAATGTGAATTTAATCTTACATAATTCAGTTAACAAAAAATTAAACTTAATAATGTTTACAACTAAAGAAATACAAAAAAAAGCGCTTGCACTTATGTGAGTGAATTTGACCACTATGATAGAAATAGGGAGGAGGAGAAGATACGGTGAGAAATTAAGTGTAAATTTGTTCGTTAAAAGAGGAAAAAGGACTTTAGTTCAACTTTTAGTTTAGTTTGGGCAAAAGGAGCATATGAGTTTAGAGAGGACCTATATGCAACAGGGGACCTCGTAAGGCTGATAGATGGATGAATAACATTTAATGACGCTAACGAGATAGGTAAATTATACTAGAAGTTTGATCTGCCAAAATTCTGTTGTAAAAATTAATATGGTTGCATTTACTATGAAGGATTTTGGACTAACAATAACTCAAAATAAACCATTTTATTATTAAAGAGCTCCTCCGTTCCTTTCTATTGATTTATAAGATTTTGATAAAATATAATGCGATATAATACCTTCATCGCAAACGCTGCATTTTTTTAAACAGCACTAACGTTAAATCTAAAGTTAAAATTGAATGCTTTGGAATGAGGAAAAAAAGTGGAACAAATATATACCTACGTTTTATCGAAATCTGCTTAGTGCGGTTAAGTTTAAAAGAAAATATGTGTAAGTTAAAATAATAAATAGTGTTTATAAACAACTAAGAAGAAAGTGTTTGTAGGTGCTTCTTCTTACCTTAAAAATATCCATTCTTCATCCTTATCAAACAGATAAGTGCTTTCAGATTCTGAAACTCAATACACTGACACCAAGACAATACTTTTGATACTAATGGCCATATCAGTGACACGAACCATTCATAATATTAACATGGCTTATTATGTGTAACTAATGACTTATAATTAGCTATTTTAATGTATTTATATAATTTCGAGGTGATTCATAGCAAAATCGTTGAACCATGAAAGTGTAACCTGTTCCGTGACTTGTACAAAAAACTAAGTTCCTAAACAGCTTACCTGTTTAAATTTAGATACGTAAAAGTAATTTATTGTATATATCTTAGCGCCCGACAGTTTACAGACGATAAATGTATTAGGGGCAATTTAGCATAATATATGTATTTCAATAGTACTAGCTTCATATATGAGTGACTTATTTTGAATACAAAAACACACACATAGTTCCATACTATTTTTCCTGAAACATTGAAACATGGTCACACACAAAGACTTATACAAAAACACCCAAACCCTGAAGAAGCCTCCAAAATTATTCATTCAGATATCTCTCTGCCCGGGGATCGAACCCGGATTCCACTGCGCGACAGATCGCGATGGTGATCGTTTGATCGAAATAATTATATGTTTTGTAGTTATGTGAATAAACTAACAAGAAGTTTTAAGTTTATTCTTTTTGATTAGCTCTCATACTATTTTTCGAAAACCAATCGTGTAGATTGTGTTCGTCAGAATGCTAAATGTGTCATTAATGATTGAGAATAGTATTAATGACTGAGCACAGAAAGATATTGGTGTGAAAGTCTATTAACTAACGTCTAACGTTGTCACTTATGATTATTCCGATTAACAAAAATGAACCGATACACAAAAGAAAAACGTAACCATTGTGAAAACTCATTCCAAACATGGTGAATGTTATGCTGACACCGCTCGCAAAATGCACCTAATGACTCCACAATTCGAAGAGTGGTCAAAAATTTTTAAGAAACTGGCCTTTTTCCAAACATAACCGGAACATGTCTTCCTTGTAATGCAATATAATTATCATAAATTAGTAAAAAAATACAAATTTTTATTACCAGTCGATAAAGTGCACTCTAAGAAAAAGAAAGTATAATAAAACAACTCTTTAAAATTTACATAAATATTTATTGTTAATCTTAAAATATTTTTACATACCTATATTTCTATTGTTGTGTTTTTATGCGATTCAGCCAAATGCTCCCACTGAAACTGCCTACATCAGCCCAGCGTCTAACCACGGTGATAAGAACCATTGTGCGAAATTATTGGTCATATGTTTTTGTTTATTGTATGACTAATTGGTGTGGTTTAGTCAAATATATAAATATATTGGTATATTATTTAATATATTCGTATAAATAACTATTGATATAAGAGAAACAGTCTTATACGTATACTGTTTTATGTTATTGATACCCTATGTCTCCCTCTTATGTATACTCTACTTTTCAAAAAATATCTCAAGAAATATATACATTTTTAGTTTAATTTAAATGAAATAAGTATAGGTATTTCTATAGCTATTTCTCTTATACTTCTATAAAATGGATGTATTTTATTATATTAAAATACAGCTTTGTTTAAATACAATAACAAAATCGTCTTGCGTCTCTGAAATAACATTGTAAAATATTAATTTCATTTTGATATTATTGTATTCTGAACAGTTGTTCTTGTTCACTATATTATAAAAACAAATAATCAGATGTGCATTTTAATGAATTATTAAAATCAATACTGAAAATGGCATTTTGAATTTTATGTAGTGAACAAAATTAAAAAGATCACAATAAAACTGTGCGTCTCCACCATCTTAGGTATAAACATACACATTGTCAAATAAATTGGTCAATTTTCATAAATTTACGAACATTATTGATATATCATATTGGTAGCTATATCTCACAAAAATGTTTTAATAAGAAGTAAAAAGTTTAATAATATAAACTTTTAAATATAACTGTTAAATATGCAGATATTTCTTGTCTATAATTTAGTTAAATTATTTAGTTAATGGAAATGTTTACGACAAATAGTTTTTTTTTCGGTTAATTAATTTATTTATAATTAAGTTATCAGGTTTGACATATTTCACTCGAATCTTGTATTTTGGCGTAAGTCAGTCTTGATACTGTTAATTATTTTCATGAAATAATCCAAGATAATTCATAGGTATTCTAAGTCTAATAGGTATTATTCTATTGGTAACGACATAATAATAAATTGTTAGTTTAGGCAAAAAACTTCAGAGAATTAATACGTTAGTAGGTATTGAATATAAATAAGTATTTTATTTTCTAAATTCGTGATATACTTGATTACAATCTGTATATATTAAGGCAGGTAAAAAAAATGATCCAAAATTAAAAGGTTCTTATCTCCACAACATCCCAAATATGCGTTATAACTTTTAACATAACACTACAAAAACTTTAGTTTACATCCAATCTGTTAACACTAGTTTTTTTATTAGTTAAAGCCCTTAATCTGTTATGGTAACCTGTAAAGGTAATTGAAATGTAATCGTAATATTCGAAAATCACAGTGTTTATAATACCCTCCAATTTTATTTTTATCAATTTCATTTATATATTTTAAATCACATCAACCGTATGAAAGTATATAAACTTATATTATCAATTTATGCTATTAGTGCTATTAAAACTTATAAATATGTTACTGTGTAACTTTCTAAGTTACTGTGATATTTATTCACTCACATAGTGATTTCTTTTAGTCCTTAAAAATAATGATTTGTTCCATCGCAGTGGTGTTCCCAAAATAATTGTCTGTGTACTCTTCTAGATCAATTCACGCATTCAGAATCAATGTTATCATCAGTTCGAGGACGTGGTCCACAGCTTTGTTAAGGATTGTAACAAAGGCATTCGGGGGGAAAATAGGGATTTAGTCTCACATCGTCTCGTCGAAGGGATTAAAATTCAGAACATATAAATTTCAAAATTTGCCGATAAAAACAAAAGAAGATCTATCTGCTTGAATATTTATCCTTTTTCTTGCGGGACCCCTGAAAGTTCTTGCATTTATACATCCATGTGGAAACGTCTCTTACAATTCATATTTCTGAATAACGTTTATCTTAATCGCTATAGATAAGTTGTTATTATATAGCTATATTTTACGTAATCCTCTGATACGTTTTTTGTGCCATTAGATTTATCTATCACCTCTTCCTTGGTTTCCACAACTGGTGTCTTTAAAACTGATGTCGGAACAATAAAAGTATTTATGCTAACAATCGACATCACGAGGAGTAGCAATATTATCTGAAAGAAATAAAATATTGCTCAATATTTATCTATTTAGGGCAAAGAGGATAAACAATTTATTGGAAACATCTCACGTATTACAATGTTATCGAAGTGAAGTGTGATGTTGCAATTACATCTCATGTCTTACTATTTTGACATTGCTTCATATTTCGTAATTAATTAATAGTTGTTATTAAGTTTTTAAAAATACAACGAAGAACATTGTAGTATGTTGTATTTCCTTACAATATTTTATGTTTTCCTATTTTGTTAGGAAGTTTTCACGACAGAAATAATATTGGCAGATGTGAAACATTGTGTTCGTAGAAGTAATACGCATAAAAGACAGGATTGCGACAGGAACTAAATATATAGCATAATAAAAATAACGCCATCTACGAACAGTACCCCGCTCAAAGTCGAACTAACATTGCAGCCGCTTAGTTTTGTTCGATACTTAATAGTTCCGACAATGTATAACAGCGCAAAAAAACAAATAAAAGCAAGCATCGCCGGGCCAACTACCAGGTTTACCAACGCCTTTAGATGTTTCACATCGATAAGTATTAAAATAATTTATAATAACTATGTATTTTACGCTACTAAGCTTCGCAAATAATGGAGACCGAGAATATAAAATAATGTGTAATAATTATGTTCTATTATTCTTTCACCGACTGCATCTTATGCATTTGTTTCTTTATCGTGATGTATTTTCGTTTCATTGAGTTTCAAATCACAACGATGGTAAAGAAATTTAACTTCAAAAACCAAAACTAAGTATGTCACTTTATAATATACCTATTAAAGTTAATTGTTTAAGTGAAATATTTTTATGCAGTCAAGTTTTTGGTTCTTAATGCCTAATTAATTGTATTCGAATATTAACGGTGAATTTTCTTTGAATATATGTGACTAGTGACTATACCCACGTTAGAGTCGATGTTTTGATTAAAAGAAATAAGAAATAAAAAAAGTTATCCAATGAAATTATGTTAACCATTAAAAATACACACGCAAGAAGTGAAACTTCTCAAAGTTAGCTTACGAGAGATGCGGATAAATGTAAGATTTATGATTGTTTTACAAATATTTTCTGTTTGATTGTAAAATATTTTATTACATATTTATATACAGTACTGTGTAATGTGCTCATCGGCGAAGTAAAAAAAATATACGTGTCGAATAGATAACCTCTTTCTTTAGAGAAGTCGGTTATTTACACCCAAAAAATGACATCGCTGTTTCTCGAACGTCTTGAGAGTCGGTTAAAAATACATTTAAAACGCAACATTAGACGTTAGGACACTGTTATAAGTGGGATTAATTTAAATTGGTGTATGTGACTCAGTGGTGACCTCAATAACACATTTGCAAGTCTCGAAAGCTCTTTACTTATCGCCATGAATAATTTTAATTTAATCTTTTCTTTTTAAAATGAACTAGTTATAACTAAATTCTAGATATTTTAGTCATAAGCAGGGATCATTTCAATTATAATTTATTGCATTAAAACCAGGGCCGGATCGTGACTTTGTGGGGCCCTGGGCTAAAACTACTCGGGGGCCCTTTTCTATATATATAGGTACTTATCAGAAAAAACTGCTGTTTTTTTTTTCGTTACAAGGCGTTAGCCTTAATTACGATTCGTCTCTTATTATTTTTAACAAGCTGAAAAGATCCGCCTCTGATTAATACGTTAATTAATAACACAATAAATATAAGCACATGGCTACTTAAGCATTTACGACAAATCGAGTAATTTCATTTCTCAAGAGATTTATATTATTAACTATCTTATTTCAATTATCTATATCGCGGCTCCGCGCGTTTCCGCCTCGGGCGGCACATATTGAGCGGCGGCAAAAAAGATTTGGGGGGCGGCAAAAAATAATTGGCAGCCTTGTTTTGTCGTAAAGGTAGATATTGTGTTTTTTTTTGGTTGTCAAGTTACATATTACCCACGCTACGCCACTGGGGACGCTAACCAGGATAATAAGTACTTCATGTTACAAATTAGGTAGGTACCTACTTGTGTACAAAATTTAAGCGAAATCCGACCAGTAGTTTTTGCGTGAAAGAGCAACAAACATACATAAGTACATCCTACAAAGTTTCGCTTTTCTTTTTTTGTTATCTATACTAATATTATAAAGCAGTAGAGTTTGTTTGGTTGAACGCGCTAATCCCAACAACTCCTGGTTCAATTTCAAAAATCTTTGTGTACTATTCAAGTAAATTTATTGAGGAAGGCTACAGGCTATATATCATATTTATTTGTTTGTTCTTTCTTGTGTAGTAGCGAGTGAAACCGCGTGGCGCTGCTAGTTTTTAATAAAGTAATCAATTGAAAAGTGTATTATTATCATTATGGACGTAGAAATAGTTATTTAAGTACATATAAAGTGAAATGCCATATTGCCCTTTATCTATACACAAAAGATTCTAGAATTACCTACATCATTCAGCTGAACGAACTTAGTTGAATCAAATCCATTGTCATTAATGCGAACGGTACCACCGCGTGGTCAGTTATTTTTGACTTTCCAGATATATGTGACTCTGATATTTGACGATGATATTTGGCTACAAATCTGTCTGTTTGTCTGTCTTTACGATTCGCTTGCAAATCTTATAATTTCCAGATTCCATATGTAGACCGTGGAGAGTTATCTGAATTACATAAAAAGCGGCAAAAACTCGATTATCCATGGACACCGTCACTTAAATGTAAGTTCTGACAATCCTAGCTGAGATGTATGATTTTAGACTAATATTAACGCGGAATTTATACATTACTAGCTGACATGGTTTCCAGTGCCCTAAGTTCTAGGCCTTTACTCTCTTAAAACCAAAACAGCAATGATACTGATGTTATAAGGGAGACAAGTATGGCGGTTTTGCTATCAAACGTTTTAAACTATTGGAAATCGTTCAAAAATCACAAACAAATACGCAAAAAGCGCTAATTTAAATGTAATATTCCACTCACCGTCCGAGTCATCGTGACGTCACAAGTACCACACAACAGCACGTGGTTTTGTTATTGTTTACGTTTCTAAATATTTATCGATGCATTGGCAAACACTATACGCTCTCATTGTCACGTCCCGCTCTTAGGACGGTTGTTACTGGAGTGAGAGAAGAGCGTTAGCGCTGTTCCATTTTCGAATGTCCAATCTGTGATAATTCTATTTAAATTTATTTTTAGTATTTCAGTCGGTCTTTTGTGTTTTGGTGATTTTGTTGGAAAATGTGTTCGATATTTAAATTTATATTTATGTCGGTTTTTTAAAACTACCTTTTGTAGGTGTTTTTTTTAGGTGGTAGAACCAGCGTAGTTCAACTGTGGAAGTACCACCGCCACATCTATTTCTAGCGTGAAGCATTTATTTGCGTTTCGATGGAAGGGTGTGGTTGCCGGCACACTTTTATATGAGGCGACCATCATAGTCCTCCGGAGTAGCAACGCATCTGTGATTTACTTCAGATAGAATCCATGTTCTATTTGAAGTTGCTTACAGATGTCCATGGGCGGCAGTGACCACTTACCATCAGGTGGACTGTATGCTCGTTTGCTACTTCAATCAGAAAAAAAAATACTTTGTTGTCGTATAAGGTATACGAAATATTTAGTTATTATTTGTGGTAGTCCCGGGACCTTACTAGAGAAATGGAAGTGCAATAGGCGGACCATTCGCCAAATATTGTGCATAACACGGAGGTATTTTTCTATATTTCACCTTCCTTTCACCAACATCGAAATTTTAATTGTTATATTAGGACTAACCAGCGGCCTTAATTCGTACAGAAACTTACTATTTTCTGTAAATTTAGTTGTCTATGCCTGCATATTGTATTAGTTTTTTCCTATCGATTAATTAATTATGAGCAGTCGGGGTTTTTCTGCTGTTAATAATATATTTATAGTATATGTAGTGAGAAATGTGTGAAAAGCGACTAGGTGCGAGATTGTCTATGCACAGTATCGAATTTTGTAGTCAAAATCAGGAATCATCTGATTGTATTATGTTATAAAGTTTCTTAAAGAGACGTACTAAAATTTTCTTACACTTCTATATTTCAAATTTCATTTATATAATTTAAAGCCTTCAAATAAAATGTCTATGATATACGGACAGATGAATAGACAGGATGGAAGTGACTAAATCGTCGGTCATCGTTTTAGTCACTTCCTTAGGAATTTATCACAATATGACGCTTATTGTTATAAATTCCTTTATACAGGGTGTAAATGACAGCGTACCGAAAAATTAAATGGTAGATTTGTGACACTAAATAAACAAGAAATAAC
>DWNE01008402.1:0-11543 GCA_018249875.1 Cecropterus toxeus | reverse complement strand
CCGACACTTCCGTTGCATACCGGCGTGACGTTTCATCTGTAAAAATTTTACCCTCATGCGCCTAAAGAAGTTTCACTAAAAAAAAACGCCTCTCCCCTTTTTCCTCTATATGAAGGCATTATTTTTTAAAATTACATAGCCTATGTCACTCTGCAAACTGGGACGATTCCAATGATATGTCATACGTCACGATCCGACCAGTAGTTTGGGCTGTAGCGCGTGCCAAAGAAATAGACATACAAAGAAACAAACATACATAAATACGCTCGAATAACATTACCCTCCTTCTGACGGAGTCGGAAAAAAATAAAACTATAGCATCGTATAGTAAAAATGTTAAAACGTGTGCTTATTAAACTTTTACTATTTTGGGTACAGACTTCCAGTAGCGAGAATTCCAGGTGCCGAATTAGAGGACCGAATTTTCTAAAGCGCCGCCACTATCGGTTTAAAGCTGCTCCAGCTCTGAACACGAAATTGCTTAAACTCTAAACGTGCTCATGCTTTCTGAAATTGGAATCTCAGATTAAGCTCGCAGTGCACAAAATGAGGAAAACCGTTAAATTAAAACTTCTGTTTAATAGAAATTGTAAAGTGTTTAACCTTTTAAGCGGTTTCGTTCCTTCTATATTTTTTATCTTTTCCGTAATCATTGAATATGATTTCAATACAATGATAACAAACTTTAACATGTACCTGGCATCTGATTCACTTAGTATTGTTAAAATTTGTGACAATGTATTGATGTATGAAAGTCTGTTACGCTTTCACAAAAATCTATTTATTTATTTATTGATCATAACATTCACTAACATTACAGGTCAGTAGCCTAATGCGTTAGTGTTATTCTTATTATCTACTGTTAGTGTACATATTCAATAATTACTTTAAATTACATTTTTAAATTAAATTCGGTGAAATTGAAACAAATCAAAATATGAAAAAATGACAATTATAAATTCATGATTAGGATTTGGCTGAAATTTGGCACGGAGATAATTTATATTCTTTAACTTGGTAAACGTTACGGAAGCATGCGGAACCGCGAGTATAAGCTAGCCTAACATAAGTACACGTAAGTGTAACATTAGTATACTACGTAGCTATAAAATTAACAGGTCTTTTATCTACATTTAGTTTAAGCAACGACTTGAAGGACAAAATATTACTTTCCGTACAGATAAAACAGATATTCTTTATAGATAAAAACTTAAGTTTCAATTAACAAGTTCAGTGCAAAGACTTTTATTTACTGTTATTATTTTACCGGTCTAACACGCAGTGGGTTCCGGGTTTGATCCCCGGCCAGACAGAAATGTGAATGATGAGTTTAGATTGCTGTTCTGGGTCTGGGTGCTCGTGTATTCGTCTTTGTGTGTCCATCGCACCCACGGCACAGGAGAAAATCCTACTGTGGGTCTATGAATGTAAAAACGTTTAAAGCGTTTAATTATATTTTACTTATTACTTCACACACGTTCATTGTGCGTTAAGACAGTAACCTTAGACTTCATTCACATTTTCGCCGCTACGTAAGGGAGTCGAGGGCCGCTCGTTGCTCTCAAGGGACTCTCAGAGCTTAAAACACATGTCGAGTAAAGTGGGCGCGAGTGGGTTCGCAAGCCAAAGTGAACGGCTTGTCCCCGACCGTCAATAATAGTTGTGTAGCAAAGACATAGATTCAATACAACAGGACAGCCAACCGGTTATAAGATGTTTTGAGAGAGATTTTTACAAGTTTTTATTTAACTTACGTTTTAAACTATGAGCAGTAATATCCTAATAATTGAAACCCGGCCTCAATCGAGGGTCCGAGGTTCGAGGATACGTACCACTGATTTTTCTTAAATGATTTGCATATTAGAAATTAATTATCACTCCTTTACGACGAAGGAAAACATCGTGGGGAAACCTGTAGTGAGTTCTCTAAAAAAAAAAGTTCTTAAAGGAGTGTGACGTCTACTAATTAGCACTTGGCCAGCGCGGCCTACAAACTCTTTCATTCTGAGAGAAGACCGGTGCCCCAGCAGAGTTGACGACGATTTAACTTGCCTTGTTAGTTAATTTCAACTGGAGGTGAAACTTCGCATACAAGTTTCGTTTAGATGCATTGCCAATGTATGGTTAGCTTAGTGATATTAGTCTGAATTCAATGTAGCGGACGCCTAAGATGGCGCACCGATTACTTTTAACGCGCCCCCACGGTAAGTGATCAAGTTTTTCACTTGATGGGTTTCTGGATAGAATTTGAAAAATTAAATAAACATACTGAAAGGCTGATTTTAATAAGCGTTACTCTCGCTGTAACTTTGCCGTCGATATCAATATTTTGTAAGTTTGAATTGAATTTGGGTAACTTTTCACCATTTTTAATCACAATGACATCTATATTATTTCAAGATTCTGTATCTCTCCTTACAGCCAGGTGACCTTTTGCTATAAATTTCTCAAGCATCTTGTTTATGTGAATCGTATTTTTGAAGACAAATCATTAACTTGCAAATGAGTATTAATTTACCTTCTAATTTGGTAAAATTTCTCGTTAACTTTTATTTATTCGTAAACAAGTTTATTTTTAGTAATAGCCGTGAAATAAATGGGGCTTATGCATTTGATTCTGTTCATGGATAATGATCCAGATCCATTAGCGCTTCGATAAGACGCTAAGATTTTATTTTCTCTCAGATTTTCTAAAAATAATTTCCTATTTCTATCTAGTCTTCTAATTAAGAGTTCATTATTTTAACGTATTCGCATTTATTTTTATGTAGGTACATATTGTATTATTTTAAGAAAGCTGGTTTTTATTCGAATAACAATTTAGAATCTTGATCTTCAAAAGAAGTAATATTTTTAAATTTTACTTCTTTTGGTATTTGTGTTAGTCTCCCAATATTAAGCTGGTATAGTGTATTAAGGTTTATCTAGGTTCAGGTTAATCTAGGTTCGGACTAAAAACTTTTTTTTGCAATCGGACTCTGCATGGTTCAGATGTGGAGGTATCATCATCAATGTATTTTAGATAACTGCGTAGTATACCTAATTATTTATGATGTAAGACAGAAATATTAATGAAAAGCATTTCGAATATTATCGGTTAATTTGTATGTATGTCTATTTCTTTGGCACGCGCTACAGCCCAAACGGCTTGACGGATTGTGACGATGACATCATTAGAATCCTCTCAGTTTGGAAAGTGACATAGGCTATATAATTTTAAACATGGCGCCTAGAAGCAGAGACATCAGGAGGGGGAGAGATATTTTTTATATTACGACAATACGGATTTCAAATGAAAGCTAGTAAATAGACCAATCTGTTAAATAAATGTTATGATATTTTTCTTTTACCATTTTGACAAAAACTCATATAGGCGTTAAATTAAATAACAACAACAACACTATGAACAAAATATATTTTAATTAGTCGGGTTTATTTTTTTTTAACGATGTTACTAGTTTAAAAGTTGTTTTTAGTTCGAATTACCAAACAGCTACTTTAAACGACTTACTTTGACGACCCGCGCGCGGCCGCGTGGCGGAACGGTTACCATACCGGTCTGACGCGCAGTGGGTCCCGGGTTTGATTCCCGGCCAGACAGAAATATGAATGATGAGTTTATGTTTCTGTTCTGGGTCTGGGTGTTTGTGTATTCGTGTTTATGTGTTCATGGCACCCACGACACAGGAGAAAATCCTACTATGGGGCTATGATGAAAAAATAATAGATTATTTCATAAATCGATATATTAAATTTAAAAAAGCACTATAATCGATATTCCTTGTTACAGCTAAATTAGACGGCGTGAAGACCTACATGCGCATGCGGCGGGTCCCAACACACTTGCAAGTGAAGGTGATCAAATGGTTCGATTACCTTTGGCTGACGCAAAAATGCTCTGATGAGGAGAAGGCGGTCTCCTGCTTGCCGGACAAGCTGAAGGCGGAAATAGCTATCAACGTCCATCTTGACACTCTGAAGAGGTAAGTTACGAAGTAGCGTTACATTACAACAACCGGCTCTCTTGTATATGAGACTAAGTCCTCGGGAGTAGCAACGCATCTGTGATCGACGTCAGATGGAACCCGCGTTTTATATGAAAATGCTTACAGAGTCTATGGATGTCAGTTACCACTTACCATAATGGACTGCATGCTCGTTTGCTACTTCAATCTGATTATAAAAAGAACCGTTTTGCATTGTATTTGCGGCTTTAAAAAACATTAAAGTTGTTGTTTGGATTAGCGATCTGTAAATGTAATTGTTTCAAACTGCTTTTAGAAATAGAAGAAAAAAATAATTCACAAGTAACATATTACTGTCATGACTCTGTTAGTTTAAAATACCAAGAAGTTGAAATTGTAGATGGTTTGTTATTAGAGACTTATTACCAAGTATTTATTTTAAGATTTTTCAAACCTTAACAATAAGGTGGTAGGACAAGTATGCTTCGACCAGGAGGTATTTTTGTTTCGGTGGAAGGGTGTGATTATTCGTTAAATTTTATTTGAGGCGACCGTCTTATAGGTCGGTAGTAAGATCGAATATGTCGTTGAATGTAGATACAACTCTGTTCTGCAATATATGAATTGGTCACAGTAACTTACCAGGTAGACTGCGCGTTCGTATGCAAGTTAGATTTGATAAGAAACTAGCTGTGGCACGCAGTTTCACCCGCGCACGCAAGACAAGCTCTCAAAAATAAAAATATTTTTCCATTTTTGCAACATTTTTCGTGGCTGCTCCACTATTTTGGTCATAGCGTGATGTCATGTAGCCTAAAGCCTTCCTCGATAAATTCAACACAAAAATATTTTGTCAATTCGAACCAGTGGTTCTTGAGATTAGCGCGTTCAACTAAACATTCTCTACTGCTTTATAATATTAGTATAGATAACTAAAATAGAAATCAGCACACATTATGCTACATAAGTAGTATAGAAGAAACTTTTAAAAGCGGTTTAAACATAACGTATCATCTCATTAAAGCATTTAATACTGCAGTTAAAGGCTAACGTTGAAACTAAGGCAAAGATTTGAAAATTATGAATACATCCACATTAACGTAGCGTAGAAGTAGCAGTTTGCGCTCAATGCCCGTGTTGTATAATTAAAAACAGAAACATTCATTTTTTATGTCCATGAATTATGCAAAAGTGTTCGTTTATACGATCCGTAAATTTCTGTCGCCAAATGGCTCTTCCGAGCGTGTTTTTTTTTGTTTTCAGTCGAATCCCCATTCGTTTGAATGCGTGACGTGAGCAGTAACCTACATTACGTAATGTATCTATTGTGCATTACAATATGTTACGTTTGCCACAATTTTTCGAGGAGATTTTTATTATTGAACAGGAAGTTTTTATAGTAGATCTTTCTTTACGTATATTCTTTGATAAGTAATTTTTGATAATGACTTAAATAACATAAGTATGATACTATGTTAACTTGGTATTAAATATAAATTACTGTAACTGGACTGAAATATTTTAGAAATCTTTATACTGGGGAGCGTTCAAATATATATATAAAATACTGATTATGGCAAATAAATAATATTTACGTTGACGTCGATTTAGCTTTGTTTTATATTATATAAAGTCGTACCTATATCAAATACATACAAATTTACAACTATGAGAACACAATATATAATGGCTAGACAAGCATTGGATACTAAGTGTGTTGTTAATAGGTTGTTAATATTAATATTATGCCAAGATGTTCAGTGGTCAAGACATATTGTCTTACTAATGAAGCACCTAATGTTCCATTGCACTTATTGAAGTCAGGCGTGATTTCTGCTGCCAGTTAAACTCATACTATTTAGTTATTTTTGATACTTAGTAATTTGTTAAAGGGATAAAATGCAATGGGAGAATCATCCGGGAAATAGCCTTTAGAATTTAAACAAATACAAGAAATTTATATATCTTTCCCTTACAATCATAACCTCTATTGGGCTACATAAATAAGGGGCTGAAGGCACCGCGCGAGGGAAGCACCGGTGAGTCTATTGCGATCCTGGGGTTTCCCTATATGCACATTGAGGCCACTGCAGGGCTTTTAGTGAGTAACAATCTTACACAATTATGTTTTTTCTACAAAAAGGTACCCCATCTTTTGAAGACTTTCCCACCGAAACAAAATAAAGCCATATAATGACTGTAAAAAGCTAATTTTTAAATGATTTGTTAGATTTAAATCGCAATTTTCCACGTGGGAAGTAAGCGTCCACAACTCTACCATTTCACTCTCCACAACACACGTGTGCTGTATAACGTTAAACCATTATGGCATCACTTTAGAAGTTTGTAATTGCCGGCATTGTGCTGCGGCTGCGAATGTTTTACGCAGTTAACGTTCCAGGTGTCACAGTTATCGCACCCATTACCAACGGGAACTGACTAACTGTGATGTACATGTCATATATATCATTACTTCCTAATGTCGTTAGACACGTGGTTAAGTACTTTAGCTATAAGACAGAATATCGCAAGGAAATGTTGATAAAGCTCTGAGGGGCGTATGAAGGAGTGGTAGACTTTAACGCTCCATTGATGCAGACATAAAGCGTTCCGGATACGTGCCGTGGCAGACACAATAGTATTTTCTTAAACAATGTGAAATGACGTATCGAAAAGCAAGGTAATGCTTTGCCAAATTCATTCTGACGATGCACTAATTTGAATACAGTTTTGTCCCCATCATAACATTGTTATCCCTCAACATGAAGATTTATATTTACCATAACATGGCCGTGAAATGTGCCGCTCAAAATTTTACGATTATGATATTTTCTGATACGGCCAGGATCTGGCATGTTTCACGTCTGTCGAAATGATCCTTAATACTATGTACTTAGACCCTAATCCTTCTAATTTGTACACAGTTACAGAGACGGGAATTTGTACACAGTTGTGCGATAGTAACGAGTTGAGCGCGATAATTATACATCTAATGTATTTTTCCTGCAAATACCGTGCTACGCGTGTATAACAACATCGATATTATATATCATAAACTTTTGTGTCGCGTTTGCTACGGGACATTTTAATAATAATTCAGTAATAAATATCATGTTACGAATTCTCAATACGACTTATGAGTGTTATGAATCAGCTCTGCTTCAATTCGACACAGGATGAAAAATAAAGTATTTTGACGTACTTTCGTTATCACGTGTCATACACTTCATTTTATTATTTTCTTTAATTTTTAAATACATTTACATCACAATGATCGCTTTGCGTTGATTCGAAATGGCGTTCATTCAATATTATGTATGTACTTCCAATATAATTTTCGGGACTGTTAAAAAATACGAGCAAATTGAATTGCGAACTCAAATATGCCTTTGTTATAAGGGTGGAGATCTTCCAAAACACGGAGGCGGGCTTTTTGTGCGAGTTGGTGCTGAGGCTGCGACCGGTCCTTTTTTCGCCGGGTGACTATATCTGTAGGAAAGGTTTGTATATCTACTTCCTTTCCTTTCCTTTCTGTACGTTTCAATGCGTAAAGGTATTTTAGAATGATAGTTCGGAAATGAAGAGGTAAATCGAAGGACTTCACTATGATTTATGCGGAAATTTGTTTTACTGTAAAGCCAACGAATTTGCAATCGGAACTACCAAATACATGTAGATGAAATTCAAATTAGGTTCCCTAAGCGAATAAAATCGGGCTTCATAGTTTGGATAAAATATACGTTGACTATAGC
Source organism: Cecropterus toxeus (assembly GCA_018249875.1). Lineage (NCBI taxonomy): Eukaryota > Metazoa > Arthropoda > Insecta > Lepidoptera > Hesperiidae > Cecropterus > Cecropterus toxeus. The sequence goes on along the minus strand of DWNE01008402.1, from coordinate 3,826 downwards.
TAATATGACTCATCGAATTCCGCGTGAATAAAGTCATTAACAACGTTACATATATATTTTTAACCTTAAAATGAGATTTGTTTTAAATTTTCAACCCAAACAATGAGATTGGAAGCACAAAAAGAAATCACAGTTTTCGTTAAAAAATACTGCGCTGCCGTTTAAAAAGGGTTGTGTTTAATATTTAATGTCGTACCCCCGGTATTATCGCTCTTCTGGCGTCGAGATTGTCAGACCTTTCTTAAATAAAATGTTTCCTTTAACACGACGTTAAATTATGGCACAGTAAAAAGAATTCACTTTCAAATTTTATTTCAGGCGAAGTGGGAAAGGAAATGTACATAGTGAACCGAGGGAAACTACAGGTGGTAGGCGACAATGGAAAGACAGTGTTAGCGACACTCAAGGCTGGTTCTTATTTTGGCGAAATTTCCATTCTGAACATGGGCACGGCAGGTAAACAACTTGGTAAATATCGCCACGGCCCGAGACGCCACGCCATTATCTACTTTTTATGTTCAAAAGTTTTCAAAAGCAATCGCAAACGTTTCGAGGAGACGCTGCAATCAGGCCGAGGGAGCGGCCGCGACGCTACCAACAGGTTTTGGGACATCATACTTGAACGAACGTTAATGCTCTTCTGGGTTTTCATATCCAACTAACGTATATCGCACATACCTACGGAATAGCGCTAACGACGTTCTGTTAATCAGTTAATAGGGAGACGCTTTTACATTTTATTATTTCTTTTACAAATACTTCGCATTTTGAACTCAATTACTTCCATGAAATTACTTGCTATCACGTTTTGTGTACGTCATTGGATTTTTTATCATAATTTTATACGCTTTCTTTACTTTCTCTTCCATTGAATTAGCTTCATATTAGATTCCCTTTACAGATTTAGTAGCATTGAGCGTCATGTGGTTTATTTATTTTCATCTCCTTTGGTTGTATTGAAGGCAGTGTCCCCGATCGCTTTGCATCCTCCCCGAATACTTCATATATTTGGCGTGACCTCTTGGTGCATGAACCCCAATAATATATTTTAATGTACTATGTATATACCGACTTGTAAGTAAGATTCCGTCATATACCTGAACGCGGTTTTTTTTAACTATCATTGCCATAATAGGCGTTTTACAACTAGTAGAATCGCTTAGTTTCTTTACAAATAAATTATCATCTTGTATTATTCTCTTTTGGTAATTTTTATATCCTGAACGCTTTGTCTTGAAGCATTACCGGACCTCGATAGAAAGGCTTTTTTTTAGTTTGAAATTTAATTCTCTCGGTTATCTTCGTATCAATTTTCGTTTATCTCCGGACTGAACACTGCGTTATTTTATGGTCTTCTTTTACTCTCGCCTCTGGTGTTCGGTCTGCTCGTTTCTCGTGAGCTGTCTTGGCTAGTAAGTTGGGTAGCTCACGAGCGTAGGGCCGAGCACCGTTTGGCACGGAGTGTGTGGATGACACGTCGACAGGCAACCGACGGACAGCGTCGGTTCGCTCCGTGGGATACTCGGACCTCTTCGTGCTGAGCAAGAAGGATATGTGGGATGTCCTCAAGGAATACCCTGCTGCCAGAGTTCGTCTAGAATCCATCGCTGTCAAGAGACTTGAGAAGTATAAGAAGGCGCCCTTAGAAAAAGGTAATTTTAACAAATACAATTTCTCCTATATTTAACCACTTGATTGTGTTTTAATTCTGTACAATTAATTTAATCGTAAAGAGCATCTTAACCGTTTGTAGTTGATGTTGGTCCTAGTGCAAATTAAGTTCAGCCATGATACAAAATTTTGGGCTGGAGAAATTAAATGTTTTGGCCATCGTCGCTGGTTTCCTAAACCTTAAGTCTTCGCTAGTCATCGCTACGACGCTGCGTGTTTTGTAGAATTGTGCCTACATGCAAAAAATATATACAAAGTTCTCGTGACTCTTAAAATTAATTTATCACTGCAATAATTCAATAAATTAAAGATGTTGCTTCTAATCTTCAAAAGTGACGCAATTCTACGCGCTAGAATTGAAAGTACATGTTTTAGTGGCAATGGGGCGTTGCCAGTCAACCCCGGGGCTGGTGGAGACCAGTGGCCGCGTGCCGATCGAGGAGATGCAGCTGCCGCCCGCCCCGATGCCCCCGCCGCTGCACTCCTCGCACCCGCCTTCCTACCGGGACCAGCTTTATAGGTAACTTTAACACTGTTAGGAGAAATGACGTAAATTCGTCCATTCCAAAAAAAAAAACCCGTATTATATAAGTATTCGCCGTACTCAACAGATATTCTACTTCACTAACTACAAAATATGCATGCTGTCGTTTATTCCAATCTTTATATACCCGCATAAAATAACACATTATTTTAGGCTTTAGCGAAATTGATACAATTTAATTAGTAACGGGAACTTACAATGCGCAGTTTTAATTGTGGTTCTTGCCGATATTTCGAATCAGTTGAATGGATCGTGGTAACGGCATTCTTCGGTGTCGGTGAAAAAACGTGGAAAAGGTCTCTAGACGTATATTGATACTTCCAAATTTCTTCAAGGTATAGCCGAAAACGTAAACGTAATATTAATTGCGATATTTGGGGCAAAACATAAACATTAATCCCATTGAGGAAACTTAATAAACTCCTAAGGATATTACGACAAAGTTTTACTTTCCAGTTCGTCAGTAAGCCCTCTACGTGTAGCATCTCCTGTAGCATCGTGCGCGTCGAGCGCGCGGAGCAGCGGCGCGGGCGGCGGCAGCGTGGCCGCGAGCCTCGCGCCACGCGTGATGCTCGACTCGCACGACGCGCTCGAGTGCGAGATCAAACGCCTCCGGGAACGGCTTTACACCGTCGAGACCGAGAACGCCGCCATGTCCGCTAAACTCAGCCAGCAGCAGTGGGAAGTTGATCAGAGGTTAGCCTAAGCACTTCATGATTGACTTGTTAGATGATTTTCGATTCGGCGTGGTGCGTATAGTTTAGTAAGCTATGAAGTATAATAGTTACATTATAGTAATACAACGTCACTATGTCCGCTGAAGTCAGCCAGCAGCAATGAGTACTTGATCAGAGGTAAGCTTGATTATGTTATGAATATGGACTCGGAATAGTAGTCTTGCAAGCTATGAAGTATTTGATGGTGCGTACGACGCTATTAAAGTTAGAAAGATCTAGTGGAAAGTGGGCCAGAGGTAAGCATGAAGACTTTATGGCATTATAGACTCGGTATGGTAGGCTTAATCTAGTAAGCTATGAAGTAACTACAATATTAGCGTTATTTTAAGTACTCTAGATAAGATCAGAGTTTTACTTTAGGTTGGTCACAAGTGCGTTTCTATCATAGAGGAACAAGTTTGAATGCCTCAGATAAATATGTCTCCCTTACCATAGACTTCAAACCAGAATACGGGTGGCGACAGTGCTTCCGAAGACAAGCTACAAAGTGTTCTACCACCTTTATATATGAGACAACCATCTTACTACTAAGGACTGGCAATGCGTTTGCCTGTTAAAATTAGACCCTAGGTCTATATAAAGTTGGTTACAAATGTTTACTATCTCAACTTTATGGTTTGTGCGGTTGTAAATGCCAGGTGGTAGAACCAATGTAGTTCGACCGTGGAAGTACCATCGTCTCACCTATTTCTAGCGTTAAGCAGTTCTTGCGTTTCGGTGGAAGGGTATGGTTGCCGGCTCATTTTAAATGAGGCGACCATCTCAGTCCTCGGGAGTAGCAACGCATCTGTAGATGTAGATAGACTTCATATAGAACCCCTGTTCTATATGAAGTTGCTTACAAATGTCCATGGGCGGCAGTAACCACTTACCA
>DWNE01008401.1:0-11544 GCA_018249875.1 Cecropterus toxeus | reverse complement strand
TCAGTCCTCGGGAGTAGCAACGCATCTGTGATAGACTTCATATAGAACCCCTGTTCTATATGAAGTTGCTTACGAATATCGGACGGCAGCAACCATACTTCATATTTGCAGAAAAAAAAAACAATTCGACGTTCTGATGTAATGAAAGTAACATAACATCTTTGTTTTTAATATTATTAAAGTAATCTTAACTAAAATGACTGACATATTAGAAGTTCTTTTTCGCAAAGGGTGTCAGCTAGATTTACTTGTACGGGATTAGAATGGTCTATTATCAAGCTACTTAGTCCACAAGAAAGTAACTTATCTTCCACCTAACCTTCAGTTCGTTTCGTTCAGAATTTGTTAGAGGCATCCATAAGCTTCGGTTACTACCAAAGTTCAACTGGACAATTTATAAGATTAAGTTCTAACAAGAACATATGATATCATCATATAACCCTTAAAATTATATCACAGTGTCTTGTACAACGTTATAATTGTGCTAGGAGATATTTACTTCGGAATTAGTGGCAGTAATATAATTGCATTTTTTATTGTCAATCATAATCTTTTTTTTTACATTGTTACCTATGTGCTTACTTAACTTTACAAATCAATCATTTTTCTTGATTGATCGATTATGAAGATCTTTACAGAATATTATACAACGCGACGCTCCAAAGCCGTGCCTACTTTATTATGAGATTTGATTATTTTTACATAATAAATGGAACCAGTATTTCGACATCGCGAACTGGATGATCGCGGAAATATCAACTAGTTCTTGTAACTTTTAATTTGCCGTAAAGAACGATTACTGATAAGTTATAAACAAATAGTATCGATTACTAAATCCGTAAATTTTTACTAAAAGTAATTTAAAACAAATGTTTCTTGTTAAACCAAGCTTAGAAAAGAAGCATAATTTCTTATAATGTTAAATATGTATATATAATATGTATATTATATATGTTTATTAATAGATTTAACACCTACTGATAACATGATATATATGTATACAATATGATACAAGCTGCGTCCTAAATAGCCATTAAATTACAAATTTTGAAAAACATATATACCTACAGCCTTATTTACTACAAAGATATATTTGTATTTAACAATGTGTTTAATCTCGTAATAAATGTTAAATATTACCTGAAGTTCCCAAAATTCCTATGAACTATATTTTAATACTATTTAGTGTACTATTTAATATATAGAGTACAAAGCATAAAGACATAAGCGGACATGTATCATGCAAATGTGCTGATGCAATATGACTAATATCACATATTTAGGCGTATTTCACCACTAAAATGTAGTTTCTGAAGTTTACATCATAAAGTTAATGATATAATAATGCTATATATATGATGCCGAAATATTGATTTTTTTCTATCAGTTTAATATGTAATTATTGCAAAGAAAAAGGATATCCAACTTTTTCTTATTACAAACAATTTTATAACTTCTGCAGTTTATTCGAAAATTAATAAGAAGAAAAAAATAAAAAGAGAACAATATATTTTATAATAATATCTTTAAGTCAAAGTAATAAATCACGTAGCTACAGGATAAGTGAAAATCATAAGGTCACAACCGTCAAATGACAAAAAAGATCTAGAATGAACAAGATCATAGCACAACAATTTCATTGAATGTACCATAAATAAGTTAATAATACTTTCACTCTTCGTTTTGCTATGTATTGCTTTGAAAATTTAGTATTTTGTCACGGCGTTATGTAAAAGTTGAGAACAATAGATTACGTAACATTACTATCAGCAGGTGATTTCCGAGAACCGACGAAATATTCCGTCACGTAGTTCATATTTTAATGCTTCAAGCAAAAGTAATCATATTTACAAAAAAATAACTATAATGTTTATTCATATTTTTTTTAAGTTTGTATGTTAACTATTTTTGAGGTAAAAATTTCAAGACGGTAACGCAAACGAGCAAGCAGCCCATCTGATGGTAAGTGGTTACTGCCGCCCATGGACATTTGTAAGCAACTTTATATACAACAGGGGTTTCATTTGTGATAGACAGCGTTGCCACTCCCGAGGACTGAGATGGTCGCCTCAAGTAAAATTGGCCGGCAACCACACCATTCCACCGAAACGCAAGAACTGCTTCACGCTAGAAATAGGTGTGCACACTACATCGGTTCTACCACCTGGCAAAGTCATATCAAAACATGCCAATTATATACTTTAATACTCATGTAAGTAAAAGTAGCAAAAAGAAACAACTAATCGAATTATTATATAATTCGATAAATAGAAAAAGTATCGCAGTAACATGCTTAACTCCTGAAAACGATTGTTATACATAATGTTTATAATTAACTACAAATATCAAACTAAAGATAATTTTTGAAATCTTTCTTTTTAAAGTGTTTTAAAAAAATATATGAAAAATTTAGGAAGTGAGTTTAATCATTAAGTGAAAGTTAATATTTTTGAAGACGTTTCATTTGCATGTTAAGTAGGAAGACTAGTAGTTAAAATCACGAAGACGGATTATACAAGACTAATAATTATCTTATTATTCAAACAATGTAATTCGATTGCATCGTTTTTATTTAAACAAATATTAGTTAAATAACTGTGTTAATTAATATACGATATGGTTAACTTTATACTAAAAGTAGTTATTAAATAAAGTAAAAAAACATTAAGGATTTGTACATTATATTTTATTACGTGTGGATAAATTTAAAACTATATTTATTGTTTAAGTATTTGGTAATTATTTAAATTACGGATCTATTAACTAATTTATTTATTATATAATTTTATTTTTTTTCCCAGATGGAAATACAAATTAACCTTTTAACTAACTGTATATTACCTTTTATATTTTGTATTAGAACTTAAGTAATAATAATCAGTTAGCATTTTAATAGCAAAGCGCATGTTACTTCAGCGTACTTACTGTTACATTACATTTACAGTTATGTTACATTTTAATAAATGTACCTTTAAGCCCTTTAACTAAATTAAGAGCATGAATTTAACTCGTAGGCGCTACATTCATTTGGGTGTTTGCAAATTTCTGGTACCCACTTCCAGTCTACAATTACAGATAGTGTGTTAAGAGGTCTTTGCTCCTTAAGTGGCACAGTTGTAAGTAATGTATAGCATTACTTTTACTTTCGTATCGACAGGTTCAACCAGATAATAAATCATATTTACGGTTTGCAATGAACTGAACAAATATTGCATAAATATCGAAACAGCTGACTGAAAATAAATACAAATATATAACATCAATAACGACTAACTACTAAAAATAAATTTAAAGTTTATTGTCGGAATAATCTTTCATCTAATATTTAATAGTGTGACGAGTAGCTGAATAAATTCTATTCATAATCTCGATAATTAAATATGTGAGATGTCTATCAATATGTTTTAGTCAGGGTACTTGGTCTTTTATTCTAAAAAGATTTCTCTAAAGGAAAAAAGTGTAAATAAAAAATATTAGAATGGTATTTTCTTACAAGATCATACATACATATCTAACTTACACCTACGTCTTACATATTTAACTTTATGTAATACATTCTACTGTGACTGTACAATTTGTTTGCAATTTACGTTGATTTTTGTTAGGTTTATATTCTTGTCGTGCGTTTATTTAAGTAATTCGTATATAACTCTAACTTGAATTATTGACCTCGATATTTATAGCAATTGGGACCGATCAATTAAAGCCTAGACTCAGAGAACTTGAAAAATTCAGGTCTGAATATATCACCAATACATATTTATTATTCATAGATTGTACAACAGTTTAATGAATGCAATAAAATAGATGAAACGATCTTCACTAAACGCTTTAAAATAAAATTAAAATTCGTAATAATTTAATTTTAAAATATAAAGTTGCAAAAATCACAGAATGATGCATTGCGACCTATCCATCCAATTACCACATCTTTTGTAGCAGATGACAGCAATCGCAATATTACACTTATAATAGAAAAATGATAACCATTACAGTTCAATTACAATGATTTTAACCAATATTATATTTTTAAGTTTATTTTTTACAAGCTCATACGAGTACTACATAAAAAATATATAAATCTCGCACACGACCTCTGACTAATTGTTGTACATAGAATCAATAATTTCCTTCAAGCGACGACTGTTGCCCAAGGATTGGAAAGGGGGCCGGAATCGGGCGTTTGTTCCATACTCAAGGCCCACACCTGCTGTATGTTGGTTGATCGGGCAAGGAAAAATTCACAGTTTGAGATTATTAAAAGAACTTCATCCAAAAATAGCGGCTAACAATTAATGTTCATTAGATATAAAAAGAACAACAAAATGACAATTTATTTCTTTGTTTTATTGCCAAGCTTAATGCATCTTCATACATTTATTTTTATGCATGCGTTTGTTTGTCTATCCTCTGGAGTTTACCTTCAAAGTTAAAGTTGAATATACTATTTAACTAACTATTTGTTAAATTGTATACTCACCTTTATATTTAAAAATTAAATAATACTAATTATTGCTTATTTTGTATATTTCTTTTAATTATTTATGACTGTTTTTGTAGCAGATCTAGTAAAATAACTTAATAAAGCAAGTTTTATATTAATTAATTTAAAAAGTAGATGTTTAACATTTTTAATTATTGTCTATTTATATATTTTTATGTATATGTATAAAAGGAAATGTATACGTACTCACTTTTGGTTAATCATCGTATAGCCGAAATCGAGAAGCAAACAATTTAGACAATTTCATGAATAAACGAATTCCTCTAAGATTTTTGTTTTTATATTTACTCAACCGATATCCGTCGAGTCGATGGATAACAGCTTGTGGTTGATACAGAAATACCAATTACTAGATACGACATAGAGTTTAACATGAGCACAATGCGTGCTTACGACCAGGAAAAGTCAAATCTCGTGCACTTGAATTAATAGCTTCAACTAGTGATTGTACGCGTGACGTTACGTATAATAATTGTCACGCAAACCCACCGGAAACAGATTTATCGGGATGGACCAGCCACATAGAGAATTTCATAATAAAATAAAGGTGGAAATAAAATAATAAATATACTCATGAAAACGATATAAAGTGAATAATTACTGCTGATAGACTTTATGGAAATATATTTACTTTATATCCTATGTATAATATTTTACTTAAAAATAGAAAACTTTCCTTAATAATAGAAAATCTTAATAATTTACTCCAATTGCCATAAATCATATACAATATACTTTGAAATATACATACATTGTATAGTTAACTATAATTATAAATTAATATGGTGATTAAAATTATATGCAATGTCATACACAAATCATGTGAATGTTCTGGTTGCAACTAATTAACATATTTCATTTGGCATTACATAAACCAAGTCGGCATAGATCTTTTGTGAAATTATTACCGCGCTTTCCGAAATATCGCGTTACTTTCACTCTGATAAATTAACTTAAACCTTAAACTTTTAAGGGCTCAGATTATTCTAAAGGTCACTTTAGGTTAGCGTTCTCTTTTCAACAAGATAAATTTAACCTAATTAAAAATAATGTAAGACTATATTTTTTATTAATTTCGTGTAATACGTGTATTTTGCGATCAGCTTTATTTATGATAAACGGTAACAAATGGAAATATGTAGAAACAGTTTTACAGTTACGGAAAAACTTTTACTTAGACAAAAATAGAGGAAACTATTTTTGCAATACTTAGTATAGAATAAATTCCACGATACTCTTTGAGCTTGAAAACTTTACTCAATACTTTAAAGGTAAGACCACTATAATATCATTTCTGTATAGAAATATTGTTTAAAATAGTTTGATGCACTATTCATAAGATAAAATTAATGATAGAATCATTTGCGATTATCACAAGTAATTAAATATAATATGTATTTCCAGCTCATGCAATATAGTACAACAGCACTATATCAAGCTGTAATTGCAGGCAAAGCGTCATAATAATGTAATTGCTTCGATTAGGATGGAAATCACAGTAGACTTATTGTTCATACAAAAGAGTTCAACGCGCGAGATAACATGCGCACGCAACAACTGATGGATAAATTGCTAAGAATCGTGGGTGTTAGTGGGGTCTATTTATTATGTTTATTATTTGTATTTTACGCTTGTAATGGCTTAATCATTCGACTAGAATTACAGTAAAATATCGCGTTTATAATGATGGTTGGTTCGTGAAATCTCATGCGTACAAGATTTTGAAATAACAGTAATTATTGTACTACAAACACTTTGATAGTGCTTTAGACTTCAGACACCATTGCCACATCATTATCTACCTAATATCAGTACTGTGCTGCTTTTTGAAGGTTGTGGCAAGGGACATACATTATAAGAAACGATTCGACGTAGCTCTCAGTAAGAGCAACGAACCTTAGTCTAACCTTTTACCTTTAACTAATATTATCATAGATATCCATCAGTAGTAAAAATCACTTACTTAACAATATGTAGTCTCGATGCTGATCTGCTACTTATATATAATTAAAACATAAAGGTTTAGAGACTACTAAAATATTTATATTATTAAAACTAATTTATTATGTAGGTACTTCTGTGTCATTCTAATTTTGAATTTTGGGTTTAAATGTTTTCAATTTACGTCAGACTTTATAATACAAGGTTGAAAAACATATAAACCTTGAATAAAATTCTTGGAAATACTTTATTTAGTTAAAATTTGATTAATAGGTCAGTATGTGCAAATTGAAACATCATTTCTACAGTGTTTACTACGAAATGTACGTTATTAATTAATTTTATTATATTTCAGCCAATTGGTTTCTTATCATGCAAAATACATTTATCTATAAAACAATCAATGTCAAAGTATTACAATTAAAAAAATAGTTCATTTTGGGTATTTTAGGCAAAAATATCCACATAAAGTGCATAGAGCAGACAGCCTAGACTTAGTATTCAATTACGTTAATCATTAAATCTGCGTTTCAAGCATTCTATTCACAAGAATTCCTAAACAAATCACACATAAGGATGTCAACGGTTTCCGCTGTCATTACGTAACGCATACGAGATGCTTGTAAACAGGTTTCACTACGTCTTCCGCGGTTTTGCAATCGTATTATCAAACTTCAAACATCGTGCCTTACAGAATTCGTTTACTAAAATGTTGGATTCATTGGTTTTTCATCAGAACAGTGTTCACATCTTACATATATTCTTTTTTTTTGTGCACTGTTACTATAAATATCTTGTAGTAAAATTATCAGTTGTGACATCATCCTAAATTTAATGTAATTGCACAATTTCAGTCCTAACTTTTTATTGTTATCTACTTATCCGTACGGTATAATTTTCTAACATTAAAATTTTAATTCATGTAAATTATTCTTGAAACGCTGTTTTTGATGGTAAAGATATAATAGTATTTTTTGAAAGGTAGATGTTCTATCAGCAACAATATTGTAATATTAAACATGTTAAAAGACGGTTAAATGAAAAATATTTGTAATAAATTGGGTATACATAATATATATTTGCAATGCAGTAATATTAAGCGTATATCTTTAATTAAGTCCTCGTGTATGATTTAGAGATATGAAAATTAAATGCACTAGACTAGATTGTTTTCTTACCGTAGCATTTTTTCTTAACGAAGTCAATGAACCTGTACTTTTTATTTAAAACAGTACTTTATCACAAGTTAACTATTCATGCAATACCACTAAAGATTATTCTACAGTGAACTAATGGCAGTGCACAGGTCAGCACTTTCGCCTTCACCTGAGTTCAGGCTTATGAACTCAGCACACCCACTATGCAATAATGTACCCATTACTTTCTCATTACTTACATTAATTAACAACGAATATGTAGTTCCTTTTTAGGGTTCCGTACCCAAAGGGTAAAACGGGACCCTATTACTAAGATTCCGCTGTCTGTCCGTCTGTCTGTCTATCTCCAGGCTGTATCTCTTAAACCGTGATAGCTAGAAAGCTGAAATTTTCACAAATATTTCCGTTGCCGCTATAACAACAAATACTAAAAATTGAAAATATATTTATATATTAAGGTGGGTCCCCATACAATAAACGTGTTTTTTGCTCAATATTGTAGATAATGGTGCAGAACCTTTCCTGCACGACTCCGACTCGCACTTGACCAATTTTTTTATTAATATTTATTCCCGAATATTTTTAATAAATTTTATTTATACTGTATGAGGCGACCATCTTAGTCCTCGGGATTAGCGACGTATCTTCCATTCTTGTCTTCTTCGTCATTTTATATGATGATGCTTACAGGTGTCCAAGAGCCACAGTTACCATCATATGGCCTGCACGCCCGTTTGCTACTTCAGTCTAAAAAAATATTTTATAAAAACAGAATACTCATTTAATAATTTCATAAATGTCTTCACCAAATGAAACAAATGTAAGGGAAAACAATGAAAGAAACAGGTTTGTCTTAAATAATTATTTTCGCTTATGGTTTTAACTTGTAAAATTAACATAACAATATCAATTAAAAAGTCTTAATCTGGTGTCGACTAAATTCTTGTCCCGTAAATCAAAAGACAATAGACCCAATGAATTCAGGGGAACAGTTATCTTTCAATTCACTAAAACAAAATACAGAAACGATTACATTGAAATTAATAACTGAAAATTTTAGATAAAGTATTTTAGTTCAGTGACCTTATACGAAATAATAAAAACCATGCAATTATATAAGGCCCATAAAAGTAATAAGAGGAATAATAATACCTCATAAGATCTACCTTAACAAATGTAACACCTACTCTTACAATTAAGGTAGTTTGAATATTGTCCTCTGATTACCAATGAATTAGAACAGCGCAACTCATGTATATACTTTAGATGTATGAAATATATGTTACAACAAACCGTTTGCAATTGCAGTACAAAAGGTTCTATCACTGCAATTAATTTAAAAAGTATAAAGACATAACTCTAATATAATAATCAGAAATCTTATTGAATTATCTATTACTTTATATTCTCGTAACTAATTTACTAAGTTAATTGTGAAGAAAAATACTTAAGAGTCATTATGTTTTTACTTCTAACGTATTATCTATGATCTAATCTAAAAGAACTATCGACGCGAGCACCGGCCAGCCGACCGTTGCGTACGCACCAAGGCTGACCACTCGTTAGTACTACTTTCGCTTGCCTCCACCGGCCACTAAAATGTATCATTGTTTGTAAAGCAAAATATATAATCCATTTTATGTTTGAGTCCTTACGAAAGTGGCTACCGAAGTAGGTAAGCCTCAGTTTTGTGTCGTTCACCTGTACAGCTTATTCAAATTGAAATGAGAACAAAAGTTTGTGTTGCAAGTACTTTACTTTGTAACACTGTATCACGATTGTGTTATTTTGTAACTGATAAGACTTAATAGGTTTCCTTTGGAAATAGAATGATATTCTCAAGCAAAACAGTATCTGCAAAGCGATAGCAAAAGATAGTGTCATTTCACAATACTATGCACTATATAGTGAAGTATTAAACTTTACTAAAACAAAAAAAAACTCGTAAAATAATAATTATAACTACATGTCATGTGTGGCATCAATGCCAGAGACGATACTTTGAAATCCCCAGAGTGCAAAATATATGATGATTAATTCTGACTAACCTTAAGGAGTAAGATTATTGTAAAATATATGCCCATTTACGAAAATATTTGTCACTATTATATTTGAACAATAAGGCACAGAAACTACAAGATTTGTTAAAATAAAAGAAGCTTAATCGCACATAATCGAAAATTTATGAAACATTGCAAACAATAGATAATCTGTTACAAACACATATTATAATGGTCAGTTACATTTCGAAACCACTTGCCAAACGTAATCTAGGGCTTGCTTAATAAAGCTGCGGTGATTGACAATCTATGCGCTGCACTACCAGCTTGTTTTTGTAGCTCTAAGTTATTCTCATTATAGTGGAATCTGTAAAATATTTATGGTTTAGCTAATGAAAATATTTTGATTACATTCTATTACTGATTATATAAAAGAAAAAATGTCTTTTAACACCATAAGACAAAAGCACATTTTTGTCTTATGGTGAAGAAAATAACTTTTCCTGAGCATGGCATTTTGGTAAAAAATTATGGAAAAAAACATTTTTAATTTCAAAATTTAAATCAATATCTATGTCAATAACATACTACAACATAAGCCAAACTGAAGCTATTCCAAATCCACTTAAGTTGATTACAAAATGTCCGTAAGCAGCAACTACAAAGTATAAAGTACATTTCACGCACAATTATATGAAATAAAAAAAAATATTAACAAAATAGTAAATAATATTACAATTTAATATTACCGCAAAGACGTATAACTTTTGAAAAAGCTACCGAAGCAACATTTTAGCGCCGTGACACATACTGACCGACAGCCTGGACATAATGTAGAACATTTAGTAACAGCGACAAGGTCGTTGAAATTATTAGTACTGAAATATTTTTTTATTAGTCAGTAGTAAAAGTTATATTTATCACCCACTTACGGATATAAATAGCAGACCTCTTAATAAATTGAGACTTTTTTATGACTAATAACTTTACAGTTAACGTCATGATTATTAAAACGACTCAATTGAAGTGCTAAATCTATATCATAATAGAATTAAGAGCTCCCTGTGTCTGTACATCGCAGATATTTGTAAAAAAATATTTGGAAGTCCGAGGATACGTTATAATACTAAGTTCTATAAGTCTTTAAACAGTTTGTTTGTCTGTGATTCACGAGAGTGAGTCATGTAATTCTGTGGTTTATTTCTTTAAACAATATTGTTATACTACATTTCTTATTGCATGTGTTCAATTAGAGCTAACTGAACAGTGATTCTTAATTACTCTTACAATACATTTACATTTTACATTACATGATTAACATTAAGCATGTAATGCAAAAAATTACGTGTTTTCAATTTATTCTACAGTATTTTATACGATTAAGTAGGATCATATTTAGGATCATTTATTTTTTTCGCCCACATTTAGAATATTTGGACAATGTAGAATTTGTTATAAAAGATTAAAATAGCTTTGCCAGTGGATTTGCCAGGTGGTAGAACCAATGTAGTTCGACCGGGGATGTACCACCGCCATATATATTGCTAGCGTAAAGCAGTTCTTGCGTTTCGGTGGAAGGGTGTGGTTGCCGGCTCACTTTTATATGAGGCAACCATCCTAATCCTCCCGATCTGTGATTGACGTTAGCATCCATGATAAGGAGCCACTGCCAGTGGCTCCTTATCATCAGATAGACTGCATGCTCGTGTGCTACTTCAATCTTATAAAAATAAATATAGTTGATATATTAATAAATTGGCAGACATAGTAAACAAAAGTAAAAGTCCGTTGGTAGTATAATGGCCGAGACCCACGATGTCGTGACGTTGAATCACGACTCACTGGTAACCGAGATGAGCTCGACTCATAGTAGCTTGCTCGATCGTTGACTTTGATTCATAAAAACTTTCTATTCAAATAGAAGTGTGTTTATCTTTATATT
>DWNE01008400.1:0-11544 GCA_018249875.1 Cecropterus toxeus | reverse complement strand
TTCTGTTCTGGGTCTGGGTGTTTGTGTATTCGAGTTTGTGTGTCCATGGCACCCACGACACAGGAGAAAATCCTAGTTTGGGGCTATGAGTGTAGAAAGCGTCTATTCTCGTTTATTCTCGTATTCTCGTCTACTTCCGTGGCCGATATAGATCGACTGGGGAGCTTCTATCACCAGTAGAATCAATATAGACTGGTTCTACCACTACGTACCAAACTTTAACAAGTACATGGGTACGGGGTAAGAGGTACATACGTATTGATTGTTTTTGATATAAATACAACATTCCTTTCACTCAAAAGGACTTCATGAGTCAGATTTTTGCCACG
This sequence comes from Cecropterus toxeus, assembly GCA_018249875.1. Classification (NCBI taxonomy): domain Eukaryota; kingdom Metazoa; phylum Arthropoda; class Insecta; order Lepidoptera; family Hesperiidae; genus Cecropterus; species Cecropterus toxeus. The sequence goes on along the minus strand of DWNE01008400.1, from coordinate 11,215 downwards.
TAATGAAAAAAGTGCTGAAAACGTAAATATTCAAAAACTCCGCTACATATCTCTTTGACACAGAATCTCCATCGTGTATTACGTCACAACGACGAATGGTCATCGCTGCATTCGCTGTAAATCCAACGTTCGTTTAAACTTAACGCGCTTAACGTGTCGCTGTCGAGCGCTGCAATGACCTATTTCGTTAGTAATCTGATGAAACTCTTTTATATACCTTCGGGATTTTTTCCACCTCGCTACTCAAATAGAAATATTTCACGGAATTTGCGCCGTTGTTGAACGCTTTGCAACCATTTTTAATTTTCGCGCGCTCGATGTTTCGATGGATTTAATTAACGCTATTTCGGTCGTGTGAACTTAATAAAATCGCAATAATAAAGTTGATTCCCTAGTTAATCATGGATTTTCATAGTGGATTTTTAAAGATGATTGATTCTTAAAAATCAGTCAAAATTTAAATTGTTGGTCATATTCGGACATAAGAGTTTACAATATTCATTGCATATGACAAAATAAATAATTATAATATATTTTAAAACTTGAAGGAAAAAATTACGATAAAACCTATATGCCGTCGTTTATATTTAGACAAATTTGTAATAAATTTATCGAAAACAGAAAAAAGTTCTCAGAAGTATAGTAACTTCAATTCGAACTTGGGCAACATTTGCCCTAAAATCTTTCACAATATGGAAGTAAACTCGTGCAAAGTAGTACAATGATTGCATGCTAATGAACCATACAGAGCAGTGATAGCCTTATGGTTGAAACTCTCAATCGAGGGCCCGAGGTTCAAATCCCAGACCACTGATTTTTCCAAAAAAAATGTGCGTATTAGAAATTATTTATGACTGCTTTACGGTGAAAGAAAACATCGTGAGGAAACCTGCACACCTAAGAGTTCTCTAAGAAAAAAAAGAGTTCTCAGAGGTGTCTGAAATCTGCCAATTCGTACTTGACCAGCGAGGTAGACTATGGCCTAAAACTCTCATTCTGAGAGAAGACCCGTGCCCAGCGGTGGGACAATAATAGGTTGACGATGACGAACAATATAGGTACGCTACGATAATTTTATTTTATTCAATTTAATTAAATGCGTATAACGCACATATAATGTTTGCTCTCTAGTGGTTCAGGTGGTGTGGAAATGAGAGATATCGGAAACGGGGCGATGACGTCGGAAATAACGATAACGCATGCGGGCCCCGAGCACGCGGGCGATTACCGCTGCCTCGCCAGGAACTTGTATGGCAGTGACGAATTGATATTCCGCCTCTTTGTCAAAGGTAATGTTATGGTTATGTTATGTTATGTAATGTAATGATTTGCACGAATGTTATGTAATAAGTTGCTTGATTTGTATTATTATCTTTTGTGGTTATTATGTCGTAAATTTATTTAAAACGTACAATTTACAAGCTTTTTACATGTCGTCGTAAAAGAGCATGCAGTCGACCTGATAGTAAGTGGTCACTGCTACCAATGGACATCTGTAAGCAACTTTATGCAACAGGGGTTCTATCTAAAGTCAATCACAGATGCGTTGCTACCTACCGAGGACTTAGATGTTCGCCTCATATGAAAGCTCTTTCACAAAACGAAAGAACTGTTGCTCATTCGACATGCTCTTCCTAACACACTTGATGCTAAAAAGCCAGTACAAGTTACAGGAATTACAAGCTATCGTATCGCTGCGCTTAAGTATGAATGCCAAGTGATGAAATCTTAACTTTATTTTGTAGTCATTAGAGCAAATTTGTTATATTTGGTTTCACGGTATCGCCTAAACCAAAGAAATTTATTTTTAAATGTCTTTTATACACTACCGAATACATACATTTTATAACAGCTAATAATTTAATGCGTGAGGCAGACTAAGAAATAAGATAAAGAAAATTATGGTATGGAATGTATGTATCTAATTCGATCCGTTTTTTAAATAAATATTAATTAAAATGAAGTCATAATTCTCGTAATGTAAGTTTTACAATGTGACGTTAGGAGAACAATAACATGCGCGGGATCCCAAAACCCAAGGGATTATAGGCCAAGACTCTGGCAGTGACGGATTGATATGCTGTCTTTGTGAAGGATGTAACAAATACCTACAGATTTTAATGCGACTCAGGAAAGATTACAAGGGCATTACGTGGAAGATATAAATGTTTTACATGAATGACGAGATATATGGTTCACGAAAATGCGTCTGAATTGCGGAAGAACACTGTAATTTTATCAATTAATATTATATAAAAAGTTAATAATAAATTACGCGCCCTTTTTAATAAATTTTAATAGTGTGCAGTCCATTTGTTAGTTCTTACTGAAATTTCGCTGAGGCTACCTAATATTAATGTCTATCCATATGAGAAGTAGAAAACAGCAGCCCTTTTCACTGTTTTTATAAGACAAAAATAAGTTATAGAATACTCAATGGCTCGACGGCAGGTCCATCGCTATCGCCATACTTTTTTCTGCCCAATAATAACAATGTTGGTTTCTAGGGTATGGTAAGAGAGAGATAATTATTCAGCGTTTCAACTTAATCTTAGGTTGCAACGCATTTGTGGTTGACCTCGGATACGAATCCTTAGATTTGGTTGATTACAGATTTCTATGAGCGATTTATTACATACGATTGGATGCATTTTAATCTCGTTATAAAAAGGTGGTACAATCAGAATGTAATCATCAACGGTTGTATAATATTTAAAACTTATTATTTATGGTAGTTATTAAAAACTGTTTAAATAAAGCGATGACTTAACAAATAACTAGAAACAGGATTAAAGTACGCAAAGGATTACCGGTGGAAGGCCGCAATCTGCCTGGCAGTGATGAATTGATTTTCCATCGCTTTCGAAACGTGACACGTGCCTAGAATTTTATGTATAGAGAACTTATAGTGTGTTACAGAACTATGTACTTATATAATACGATTTCAAGTATTTTACAAAACTATGACACGATTACAAAGTCACGATGACATTAAAAGGGACCTAATGCAAAATTTGTGTTTCGTGTAACAACGAAATTGTATTCGCTTTTTGAGGAGTTTCTAAAAATGCGCACTTATTACACGAATGTAACATTTATAGGTATCTGTCATTTTTCCGCACAAAATTTTCACATGTTAATTAGCTTCGCGGTGGACATTTTTTATCAAGAACAGTTTCAAGTATATAAATCAATTTTCCAAATGTTTATGTATTTTTTTGTTCTCACACTTAAAAAATAATACTCAGTAATTTTTGTATAGCCAAAACTGTATTAACTTTTGACTTTGGAGTAACTTAAATCATTGTATTTTTTAAATCACTTTTGTAAAATCATTTTCATTCTATTGTACAAAGTAAACTGCTATATTTTAGAAAACAACATAAATTGTTGTACAACAAAGATTTATTTCATACTAAACATTTATGAGCAAGAAGTTATATTCAGATCCACAAACAGTTCATAATTTACATAAAAGCCTGGATATTTTACTTTGAATGACTAAAGTTAGGAGATTTAGAGATCAGGAGACATTTAGTGTCTAAGTTAACCCTGCAGTGTATATATATACTGTGCTGTTAGCTAATACACTTAATTAGTTGTGTCGCTAGAGTGTGTTACTATTTCAGGTGCTATAAGTCCATCGCACTTCAGAATCTGATATATCAGATTTTAGTTCTTGGTAGACAATTTTAAAAATTTTAGTGAATTGATGGAAAGCACCTAATGGACACTTTTTACGCTTAGATTTCTTGTGTCGTGGGAGTTATGGACACATGAAGATTTGTACTAAAGCGCTCATATATAAAACAGACTTATGTATACAACACGATCATTAACTACATTTATATTTAACCTTCGAATATACGTTACGTTTTAAAATATAACTTTATATAATGACTACTTAATTAAAATATTATATGGTTGTACTTAATCACAGACTATTTGCTTTATTTAGGCCGTATCCAAATGTTGACTTAGAAACATTTATCTACACAGAACGACCAAACACCCCAGAAGAAGTACGTGTGTCAGAAGTATGGTCGCGTAGAGCGCGAGTGACGTGGCGAGTCGCGCGGGGGGCGCTAGTGTCGCACTATTCGCTCCAATACCGTGCGTTGAGCCACGAACTCGCCAACGCGCCGCTAAACGCTCCGCTACCCGCTCTGCTCGACACTTGGGACACGCCCGACGTTCTCAACCTCACACTGGCTAATTCGGATTTGCTACATGTCGCGTAAGTTTGCGGCTTATGAATATGATAATGCTCTTGGGAATTCAATTTCTGAACAATTTATGTGTTGTGCCGATACAAATTATCTATCATTCACCAGTTAGGTGTAATCTGTAATTAATTGCCTATTTCGGTTATAGCTCCAATAATCGTGATATGTGATTGGATATGTTAATGGAAATTGAGGAGTATTTAGTATTTCCATAATAGTTAACTTTAAGCGTAGCGTGTATAATTATGTGTTCTATATATCTACTAATCTCTCTTACCTAACTCTACATAAACGTATTTGATATAAAAATAAATCAGGAATAATTATGAAATATAAAAGGCGTTTAGAACTTCATTGATGATAAATAATTGCTTCGATGATACGATAAAGCACAGCTATAAAAATTATTACACTAATTTATTTTATTCTGTGACCGTTTCTATAGGTTCAAGCAGTCAAGTTTTACAAAATATAAATTTAGTAACTGTTTAGTATACGATCAAGGTCTATTACAACTTAAAGCTTTACATTGAAGTAAATGTGTTTTTATGCTTATTTTTACATTACTTACTTAACTACTTTACTTCACTTTTATTTAAATCTTAGTCGCTTGAAAATGCTGTAAAGTTTTTAATTTAAAATATTTTCCCTCAGCTAAGGATGGTAAAATTACGAGAAATAGCTACGTAACGCTTCGCGTTCGCTATATTATTATTACGAGTCTAATAATATACACAAATATAATTAATACGCAATTTATTATTTTATTATTTAATATTCATTTATTTCCTTCTCTTTCTGCCATTTACTTCACTTTACCGTGTGTTATTTCAAATATTCAAGGTTAATAATAACTGGTTTCAAGAATTATTTGGTTATAACATATTAGTGAAGACCTTGCTGATGTTTATTGTACATATTTGAAAATGGATGTATGTATTAAACATTATATGTTTCCCAAAGATTAATAAAATAAAAAATATTTTTCCTTGTGATCTTAGATCAGAAGGCCCAGGCCGGGGCGGGGCCTCCGTGTCGGGCCTAGCGCCTGATACTCGCTATGTGCTCAGAATAGCCGCTATCAATGACGTTGGCGCATCTGCATATACACCACCCATACACTTTACAACCCGAGAAGAAGGTAAGAGTATAAAATAAATTTATGATTTATACAGTAGTATTCAATAATAATGTAGGAGTTCGGCATCGAATATCAAATAAGAACAAATACAAAGTAACAGAAACAACAAACGCCATAAAAATGAGAATTGATTCTGAGAAATGTGTCAAACCAAATATAAACAATGTTGAATCTTGAATAGATAAAATGTATGATGTAGATAAAGAAATAGGGATATTATCTGTTTAAGAGATACACAGATAAAGTGATTATAATTAGTAAGATGAAATGTCTTTATGAGATCTTTATTAGATCTGTGCTCAAACGTAGAATGAATGTAAATAATTAAAATGAAGGATATGAATGTAAAATTATTATAAATTTTATCTTAATTAGCACCGGGAGGAGTTCCACGAGATATAACAGTGCGTGCGTTACGAGCTCGAGAGCTTCTTGTTACTTGGCAGGTGAGTTTGATATGTACAGAGTTGCAATACAAATAACAAATTGTAGAAGCATGTTTTTTCAATTGGCAACTAAACATCGACATGTTACGAAAAAAAAAAAATCTGTATCATTACTAGTTGTACTAAGCCTATTAATTGCCTACTTAAGTTCTGCTAATTGCGTCATAGGAAAGAAGTGACAAGGCGAACTAATTAGCTTCAGATATTTTTAAAAACCTATTTATTTTTTTAGATATCGTTGTTTCTTTAAATAATATTTCTATTCTAATTAAAGTTGCCTTAGATTCTGATGCGAGGTAGTATTCCCGTAATATTAAATGATCTATACACGTAGGTACTCACTTCTTACATTAAAAAGGATGAAAAATATCTTGCTATTAATTGCATGGTTGCAAATTAATTTCTACCAGCGTTTATGTAGCGTCTAACGCATCAAACATTAGAAATGCCTTCAAGATGCAGAGCATGCCTCGTCTTTGTATCTGAAATATTTCCCTCACAGATGGCTCTCAGCAATTACATCGCAAAGAGAATCCTGAGATAAGATATTTTCTTGTGAAATTGCAACAAGATAGGGCTTGTGTTAACTAAAACGATGTTATATCACAGAATTTCAGAGAAATTTGTTTGAGAAACCACAAAGATATACGTACTTATAATTAATACGATCAGGTCGAAAAATATACAGGTTTTATAGAAATAAAGTATGTCACGCTAGAAGCTTTGCCTTTGCTTTAGATACTATGAAAACTATACTGCTTAATTTTTTTTTAGACGACATGAGTTGTATTGCTTTAATACATATAAAAAAAAAACTGAAATGAATGAAGCGATAATGACGTTTTTCCGCTTCCGCTATGCACTTAGACCATAAAGGCTTTTTATATTATTGTTATGTTAATGTTTTATAGTGTTACAAATAAATTTCGTTAATAAGAACAATGATAGCTATATAAATTTGGTATTGTTAGATTTATTTAGTCGTAGATAACATAAAATTTATTAGATGTCTCCAGGCATTGGCTAAAAGTTACAAAAACAACAATTACAAGGATATTTCTGGAGTTTTTTAACAACTATACGAACCTTCACCGTCTAATTTATTTGCGATAGATAATATTTTTGTTTCGTAATTTATCACGCTAGTAGACAAATTATACCTATACTTATCAAGTAATAACAAAGTTATCAAACTTTAGTGTAAAAACGCTATTTATTTTGTTTAACTTTCTAAATATTCTTATATCACCTAAGCCCGACTTACGTGATATGTGAACATGAATCGAATTTGATATTCATTAATTATTCCTTTTTTATAGGTCCTTGTAGGGTTAAATATTTTCATCAGTATTTTAATTTTATTGTAACTCGCAAAATCTAATAACGCTGGCAGAGTTTCATAATGTCCAATTACGCTTTGCATTCCGTAGCCTCCGCCAAGGGAGACCTGGCACGGGACGTTATTAGGGTACACGATTCGTTGGTGGGAAGTGTCGGAGGAAGGGAAGGGCTCGCTGAGTGATACGGGATCCGAAAGCGGGGCTAGTGCGGACGCTACTAGCACAACACTACGGGGATTGAAAGCTGCGACGAGATACGGGATAACCGTGCGGGCGTATAATGCAGCGGGAACTGGACCCTTGTCGCCACCGCACTACAGACACACTTTGGAATCACGTAAGTTGTATCATCAATTGTTTTACTGCTTCATTATTTATTAACAAATACTGTCCTACTACTGCTTTTGTATCAGGTTTTTGAATTTGCACATTGATATTTAACGCTTAACGATGACTTGTGGTGTGGAGCGATTGACGCTTGAAGCTAATGCTTAGTAGCCTTCGTATTAGTATTCTCTTCGTCGTTCTTCGTCGTTCTCTTACTCTTGGCAGAGCGATTACAGTCATGTTGTACTTTTCCTTCTTTAACTGGGTAATGCAGCGTGCTTTACGATGTCTCGCACTTTTTCGCGATGAGCAGACATTCTGGTACACTCATTTAATCACCCACAGTAGATTTGATTTGGTTGGTCCATTGGATGACTGGGGTTCCATATATATAATATATAGTTCCATATAGATAACCTATGGACGGCGTACCTTGGTCAATTCAATCCCTTACTAACAGAACCGCATTTTATACTTCGTTTCGTTTTGGTTGTCGTCATTGACAAGCTAATTTATTTGCCGTTTTAATAATGATGTTGATGAGAAAATCTTATTTAACTTCTAGTGACATCTAAATTCTTCTTTACTTTGAATATCCGTGATGAAGGAAAACCTTCAAATACGCCATTTATTAAACGTTAAGGAACTTTGAAGTCTTCCAATTTCTAGGAAATTCTTTGTGCCTGCCCCATTAATGTTATTTCCGATACTGAAAATTTTGGCAAATTACTAAAGAATTTTTGATTACATTATCAAAGCAGAGGCTTCCGATAAATGTAATACTATGTGTCTAATTCAGTTACAAAACTAAAATAGATTTTAAGGCCGTGGGATATTTTGATCCAATATATTTATATAATCGGATTCTTTTCAATTCAGATTTAGATTTAATACTTACATACTACAATAAAAATAAGAACAAGAAACTTTAATATTTATTAGGTAGTTTACTTGAATATCGCAAAATAATTACCTTGTATGTATTCGTATACAAATAGTTACCAAATTCAACTCGAAGAATGTTCTTGTGGAAGTTGGGAGGTTAGTTTTATTACAAGCAATTGTTATTAAAGGCTAGAATAAAAATGTTTCAGCATAGCATCGGGAAGTACGATGATGCTCTATACCCTTTCAAAGGTACATTACGTGGATTGGTCCCTTTACATTTATTATTTTTAAAAGTTGTAATAAAAATTACAGGACTGAAGATGTCAAAAGAAGACGTAATTACTGTAGCTATCACACAGTTGTGAAAATACCGTGTAAATATATTGTGCTGCCGATGCAAAGCGGCCATCGTAAATTTTCCCATCAAAATGCAAAATGGCTTAATTGGACCGTGGCCTTTCGATCTAGGTCAAACGATTCGGAACAAATTGATAGCTCTTTTATGCGCACGCTTTGTTTGGTCTTTTACAGCTGCGACAATAGTTCTTCCGTGCGATTCGAATTAACATCACAAAGGCCGCTCACCTCGCTCTCTGCACTCTAATTATGGATCCGATATAAAGCTTTAAAAGGCAAAGTCCCGAATACAATTCAATTGTCAACATCCCTGTCATATTTATCTCTGATAAAACTGCGAAGCTTATAGTTCTATACTTCAAATTAATTCGTCGTATGTTCGAGCAAGAATATCACAATATTATTTTTACTCTTGCCTGTCGCGATATGCAAGATTGCAAGCGAAATAACATAACTATATGACAGGAACAAATCATAGCATCGTATTAACTGCCCGTCTGATGGTCAACGATGTGAGGTGTGAATTTATCGACGCTGAAAAATAAAAAAACAAACACTGTGTAGACAAAATTACATGTGAATCAATTCATAATATAATCAACCAACTCCTAAGGTGGCGCTAGATGGCAAAGTGGCAATTATATAAAAAGGCTACCGGTTAATCGTTGTGCTTAAAACAATTTCACAGCCTTTATTTTTACACATTTGCCAAGTGAATGTGTATGAATTTTATGTCGCTGGTAGTCCAAATCCGAATTTAAATTCTGACGTCCTAGTGGCGATAGATACAGCTGTATTTATATATAAATACCTCCTTCTTGGGTGCAGAGGGTTTGGCGACCGGTCAGCATTTCGCACTTTCACTTCCAGGTCCCGTGACCACCACACAAAAAAAATAATATATCGTCCGTGCCGAAAACCGAGTAATCAGTGAATGTATGTAAAAAGTGTCATGACAGAACGTCAATATTTTTGAATTTTACTATTTTATTTAATTCAGTATTTCGGCTAGTCATAAATACTGAACAGAATGGAAAAAGCCTAGAAGCAAAGACAAAAGATCATTTGGTCTTTGGTCTTTGCCTATTGGCTGCTTAATGATAATTAATCACAGCTGGTCATGCCTGTCAAACAGCTTCATTACATTAACGTTAAAACAGAAATTCGAATGTAATTCCTTTAATGTATATTTCAGAACTACTGGTCTTAAAACTTTAATTGTTTCAAAATGTAGTTGCATTTTGTTTCCCTTTAAATGAGAGCAATAAGTATGTATCATATCCGCCCTATTTATGTGCCCAGAAACATGCGAGTTGATATCTTTATCTCACGAGCAATAAAGACGGCGCCGCTTCTTATAGATGGCTTTTCAGATCCGGGAATAAATGGCTATATTTCCAACACGCTTTTCCAGTTTGCATTGCATGGATCATATGCCTTTATGATCATCATAACCTAATTTCCTATACCTACTAGGTTTTCAAATGTCTCCAAGATTAAAGTGAAAGTGTCGTTTATGATAAAAAAAATAGGAGTAAGTATAATTAGTAAAGAAAAGATCTTTTTTCATATCTGTATAATTTCCATATAATTTTTGAATACCTCCAATTCCTTTGCTCTGCTTTGTGGGCACCTCAGTAGTATCCAAAATGTTAGTTATTAACAGTCCATTTTGTTACTTGGTCGGAGCATTAAAGAGTGACAAAAGGTGTTAGTACAACAGTCATCAGTTAAGACTTAATGATTGTTGCAGTAACTTTTAACCCTTAGACGAAATAATAAATTATATTTTCAGTCCTTCAATGGAAAATATGTTCGGATTTACCGTAAAAGTACAAGTGGTTTCCGAACTTCAACATAATTTATTGTCATATCAGGTATGGTTTCCAAACATAGACATTTATACTCGCTGAACATAGACATATACCCGCTGAGTTTCTTGCCGGATATTCTTAGTAGAGGTCATCTTCTGATCCGGTGGTAGTGTACGAAAAAATACAGTAAATGACAATTTGTAAGTGCCCCCGTATGCCAATACAAAATTAAGAAATTTAATTTCATTAGACATACATTTATTTATTGTCTTCTTGTATTGTAGCTCCAACAGGAGGACCAGAGGGTCTGACCTGCATCTCCAGTGGATCAACGTCACTACGAGTGTCGTGGAGACCGCCAGCCGTGGAGGCGAGAGGAGGGCAGATAACCCACTACACGTTGCAGTATACTAGGAGGGATGCTGACCCTCTATTACCGGTCCAAGACGCACATTTGAGAGTTCAGGTACGATAAAAAAATAATAGTAATGAAAAAAACCTCCCCACAATCTATGCAATTAAGTCGTAATATTGGCCATAAATAAATTAAAACATATAATTATTTAAAAAAAAAACATAATTATAAGGCATATAGCGATTTTTTTTTATAAATATGAAGTAGCAAACGAGCAAGCAGCCTACCCGATGGTAAGTGGTTACTGCCGCCCATGGACAT
>DWNE01008399.1:0-11545 GCA_018249875.1 Cecropterus toxeus | reverse complement strand
AAAATGCCAAGTTTTCAATTTTATATTTTTTTTAGGTTGAAACTGGATCTTTAACTAAACGTGTTTTTTTTTTTTTGTTTTGCGTGATAGCTTCTCGGTCTTGTATGTAAATTGTTGATTGATTGTTATTAATACGAAAATACACTTCGGAATGCGCTGTTAAAAGAATGAAATATATGTTCATAAAAAAAGCTAAACATGAAACATTTCAAGAGCTACTTTACATATAACGACCGTCAGATAGTTATTTGAAGCCCTGGGTGCCTTTAAGGGCTTGCTAATCAAAGCGGACCCTACTTAAGGACGGAGACCAAATATTACAATGTCCTTACAAAAAGGCTCACATTTCTATGAAAAGGGTTAACAATAAGGGCTAGAATGGGTTGTAAAATTTGACAGAGGGTACCTCATTGTACAGAGCATTGTATCTGCATTCAAAAGATGAGACAAAGACGAGGTCTATGCGTTTGGAATTACAAAATGCTCCACTAGAGGGGGCTGTTTGCTTTAAGGGTATTTCTAGTGTTTAGGTCTCGGAGGGTAGTTTTTCATTACAATCTTTGGTTATGTTAAAAATAAATTAGTACGTGCTTTTAACGTCGATGTTACAAAGACGCAACTTTTTACGTTTTTAACGTTCCCTGAGTAGCGTATGTGCCTGCTTTTAGCGGTATTTCTCTCTTTTTGTGTAACTAAAACAAGTATTCAGTAGTTATTTATAATTCTGGGTATATTCGTTAACTAATAATCTTATTTTTAATTACATAAAGACGAAAGCTTGTGAGGATGTGTGCTTATGTTTTATCCAAAAAGTACTGATCCGATTTATATTAAATTTGGCATACAGGTAGTTTGTAACTTGCATAAAAAAAGGATTTTTTTTAATTATTGTAACCTGACCCAAGCGAGTGTAGCCGCGGGTCTACTACCTATTTATTAAAAATGTAACGTTTATCTTCGTTTTATCGAGTCCAAGTTATATATTGACATACTACATAGTTATCTAATCTAGTGTAGCGATAGATTTAAAGCTATTGTGTATTTTTTTTGAAAATTATTAAATTTACAATTCAACACTACCTGCAAAAAAAATTAAAAATAAAGTACTAATTATATACATTGATAGTTACAAAACTCATTACAATTTATTTCTTAAGTAATTTACATTTTTGTTTAATTCCTTATTCCGTGTTACATTAGTCAGTTTCCCGAATAACAGCTCAATTAGTTATTGCCGCGAGCCTTATTTCCATCGTCATTATAATGTTGTTACGGGCGCACAAAATAGAATATAATTATTTATATTAGCATTTAATTTTCCGGGCCAACGGTACACATTGTCGATTCTGATGTGTTCCCACAAACCGCGTGTGAAGGGTTACCATGGACTTAAAATCAATAAAAAGTCCCGATTTTTTTTATCAAATTGAAGCATGCAGCCACCTGATGTTGTTACTGCCGTTACATCTGTAAGCAACTTTATGTAGAATAGGGTTTCTATCTGAAGTCGATCACAGATGCGTTGCTACTCCCGAGGACTGAGATGTATAAGTGAGCCTGCAACCACATCCTTTCAATTAAATGCAAGGATTGCTTCATGCTGGAAACAGCTTTGGTTATTACATCAAGTCTTAAAATCTTCAGACTATAGGTAAGTTACAAAGTGCTGTGAAAATGCTTTATCTTAAATTTTATAGAAGCAATATTTTAGTAAATGATTCAAGTTAATTTATGAACATATTAATTAAGATCTAAATGGATACCTGATCATTGCTTCTTAATCTTCTTAATTATTTCGATCTAAATAGTACCTCTACAGTTCAAATTTGGTTTTACGCTGGATTAACTAAATCTAATATTCAATTATAAAATAATAGGTATAAATGAATCATAAAAAGAATTTTAGATCCTAATAAGTAATGTTAGAAGCAATATTTTTCTAATCCCATAAATTGTTGGGTGATTATGGCTCCACTATTCTGAAATTACTAGCCTTTGTCCCAAGAGATGTTTATAAATGATTAAATTTGGAGTATACTCATAGCATATTAAAGTACAAATAAAATACAAATTAGTTTTCTTGTTCACGACTATCGTTAATATTAAAATACAGTTCAATATTTTTTTTTTATTACAAGTATACTCGTAAAAGTAACTCCTCATGAAAATATTATCTACTGTTAATTTAAGTGTGATATGACATATATAAATAAATTTCAAACCAAAACTAAAATATATTTCTTTTTTATCAGACCGAAATAGCACACGTGCATATCTAAGTGTTGACCGTCACCCATGAACATCTGTGACAAATTTTAATATGTTACGTGTACTCACGATATGCGGTTTTATTAATTTCTTTTTGCCCGTAATATATTAAAATTAATCAATTCCGCGATAATATCAGCTTAAAATCATATATCTGTAAGAAACTTCATGAAGATCACAAATGCGTTGCTACTTCCGAAGACTAAGATGGTCACCTCATATCATACTGATTCGGCTTCCACACCCTTCTATTGCAACGCAAAAACTGCTTCACGTTAGAAATAGCTGTGGTGAGACGCTGGTTCTACCACCTATGCAGTTTTGGGCCACTTATTGCTTATCATTTTGGTTTTAACGTTAGCAGAACTCTTTGTATTTCGACTTCGCGAGCATCACCTCCACACTAATACATTTATTTTCAAAGAACAGAAGTGTTAAGCGCTAATGTGTTCTGATTTGAAGGCTGTGGTAAGGGAGATATATTTTCGTGGCATCCTAACTTAGTCGTAAAGGCAACGCACTCAATCTCAAGTAGAGATGCGAAAAAGTAATCGATTTTTATAAGTCGATTTGTCGACCATAAATAATTGATTCTAAATTAATCGATTTTTTATTTATACTTTCGATTTTTTGCGTAGCTTTTACCTACTAAAAAGAATATATATTTCGTAGTTTGGCGTATTTTCGATATTTTAGGAGCAGCTCTATAATATAATTACTTGCAACGCCACCTAGTGCCTATTATTGGTGGTGTTTTTAATAAAAAATGTGAACTAAATGAACAAAAAGTATTTAAGGGGCTAACATTATTTTTTGAGAAAACGTCGATTTTTGGAAAATCGATTATTTGACTAAATTATAAAATCGATTTTTGCCCAGCCAAGTCACATCCCTAATCTCAAGTAAGAGCTTCTCGGTGATCACTCCCAGGCCAGTAATCTTACCTGGGACTGATCACCGAGTAGCAGATCAATGTGTAGCGGCTGATATTTATCATCAGCTGGAATATACGCTCTTTTGCTGCTTCTATATTATAAATAATAATATTTAAAATTTTGATAAGAAACTAGTTCCTCCCAACGACATAATAATGAGCTATCAAACTGTTTAATATTCACATAATCTAAACACAATAAATACATCATAAGTATCGTTTGTGCTCATCATAGCTAATCGACTAAGCAACCATGACCGATCTTCTTATAAAAACCCCAATTTACATTATAAAGAATTTAGATTCATAAAACACTTGATGACATAATAGGGTAGGTAATTTTGGGTTAGTGCGAATGGATGTCTGAGTGTGAGGCTCGATTGACTGCGATCGAACGATCAACGATCTGTGAAGCGAGTTACAAAAGATTGTAGATGACAGATTCTAAAATAATGCCGCATTAGATATCACAATTAAAATATTAGAATTAATCCGTCTATATTACAGTTTATTATAGTCAATGCTTTGTATTGTTATATTATATGTAAATAATGTAGCAAGAAATATTTATATCTGCTAGTACTTATAGACATAATCTTATTTATTCATCATTCATCGGTACAATAATAAAAATACCGTTAGCTATTTATTTTTCCTGGTATTTTTTGTCATTGTATTTACTCGTCTTCGATATGACACCCAGATAAGCGGTCGTTCATTCGCCTCATGAATAAATAATATAGAATCTCAATTTGGATCGTCATTAAGCAATTATACTGTTTTTATTATTATGAAGTTTTCAAAATGTTTTTTAATTTTTTATTAGATCAAATTACCGACTTTGTACGGCTCGAGCAGAGAACTATTAAATATCAATCAAGATCGCATGCTCTACAAATTGATGTTAACATAGCTCGTCTTCTTAGTAAACTAACTCAGGAATAGAAATAACTTCGCTGATGACTTCGTCTGCGTAGGAAATTACTTTTCTTAATTTCCATATAGAGTGCTGGTACAAACGATGTGAAATTCGATTTAGTGTTGATCTGAGTTGGAATGTCAAGGCAAAAATCTTGAATATGCTTTTAAAGATCAACTAAACGCACATGTACCAGTAAGGAACATTAGTTTTTATATTATATACAGCAACAGTGTTAGTAAAACTCTATCCTTCTTCTGACGCAGTCGGTAAGATTACTACAATACACAACTTTCGATTATTCTAATTAATCTAAGATGTTATATGCTTTGTAACTGAAATTCGAAAAAAGATTAAATAATATCATTTTTTTTTCAAACAAGCATTTTATGTATGTACATAATACATAAAGTGCCCGAAAATGTAAGAATGATTAGCAGAATAAAAAGTTAATCCGTGGCTGAGAAACAAACTGACTTCGACATTAATATAACAGTTAAGAGTGACTCAGACAATTCTGCCCGAGGAGTACATTTTGAGTCTTATTATGTTAATGCTCGTAATTAGCTGACATGAAATCCGCGTGTGAGTCAGTGGCTTAATCACAGATGACAGAACTATAAGGAAAATATCACATGACCTAAAAAAATGGGAATTGTTATAAAATAAATATATAAAACACCCGAATTTTTCTAAAAAAAATATTGAAGCAAGTAAATCTGATGATCATTATTTATTAAAGCAAGAATTTGATCCAAACAGTAAACAAGATTGTAGGTAGCTTTCTGGTTGAATGTTTAGTCTCTGCTAACCCCGACTACAACATAAAAATCTTATTGAAGTCCGTCATTGATGTGGTTGTGATCTGAGATACTCCCCTCTGAAATTCCTTTCATTTTATTAATCGACTTTCACTAATAAAAGAAAGAATAAAAATTTACAACTATCCGATTATATCATCAATAGTTGTCATATTCTATTATAGTATCTTAGAAACAGTAGATCTTATTCGTAGAAATTTTTTTCTTACATCAATTAGCTTTTTGAAGTTGCTGCACATAGACCTCCCCTAATTAAGGTTTTGGAAAATATTCTCTGCTCCTGGCATAAATGTTGGTGACCGCAGTGGCTGTTCATGATACAAAGGAAGACACTGCAACCCATTCCCTGGGTTTTATTTCTAAGTCGCCTCTTATGACATCCACTGAAAAGAGCGAGAGTTGCTATTCGAAACTCTATCACACGGACAATAATTTCAAGGTTAATGACTTTTAATTATTAGGGTTCTTTGATTAATATATTAATGGTTAGGCTAATTACAATGAAAATGTTACTGAACCAAGTTTTGAAATGGAACAAAATAGACAAAGTAGAGCAGACTTTAACTTAGGAAAGTCATTCTAAACCAATGTTCAAAGAAAAGAGATATTTGTCACGTCTCGGATATTACATGTAGATGCCGTTATAAAATAATAGAAAATATGTAAAAACAGGTCGCTTCGTCTAAATTACGCCTATCTTCGCATTAAGCGGAAATGACAGCGTTCGGTTGCAAAGCTTAACGGCCTATAATAAGGCACTATTAAACGTTATGGGAGTAACCTGCGTTAGTAAAGGATAAACTTAAAAATCGTTTTTCACTTTAACAATGATAAAAAACTACAACGTCAGTCGCGATAACAATGGTTTTCAATAAAAGTTGTGTGAGTAAGGTTTTACGAATCTTTGGGGTTCACATATATATTTTTATGTTTGTCTGTTCTACTATTTCTGTATATGAAACTTCATTTACTTGAATATATGTATGAAAGGAAACGCAATTCTCTGTGCTTTCGGGTTAAATTAAAATAATGTTTTATGTTCCACCAATCTAAATCTTTAATCAATCATTACAAATCTTTACAAAAATAAAATTCAGGTTTTAATATATTTCTTATAGTTAAATTTACATACTTACTTATTTTTAAAATAATATCGTTAATTACTATTAAGAAGAGTGATGAGTGAAGAGTGTAGAAGGCGTGATTAATATGCAATTTTATTTTCATGAAAAAAACCCTAACAAGCAAAAACATTTCTTCACATTTTTGTCATCACACCCAAATCTACTCTTTACTGGCTCAAGCAATACCACATGACCATATAATTTAATTTACATAAAATCTTAAAGCGTTCACAAACGGTCACCCAAGATAATAATGGGCCATTGTTGACCTTATGAAATTTGGACCCTCCTTGTGTACATCATAAAGAAAATTAGTGTCCAAATTACTACTTCCCGCCGGTTAATGGAAAATTTAGGTTTGGCTTAAAACGATAAACGAAACGTTTAAGATCCTTCACGAAATTGCATTATAAGTGCATGGTATAGTTCTGAAATTAAAAGGGCTTTCGAAAACTCCAAATATTGGGGTTAGTCATAAGTGGACATTTCATGATTACACGTTTTACGGTTCAAGGCTTATTGGAATTTTGATGTTGAGTTTCTGACATGGTTTGAAAGAAATACTGGGTTTCATTATTTGGAAAGCTCATTTAATGTTCACACATTTTCAATGATTTGAAAACTGTTATCCTCTTTGGTAGCTTTAACAAAAAAGCCTAATAATTATTTCTTTACTACTTTATAACTATTCTAGCTGAATAACTCGTATTTCGCTAAGTGACAAAAACTCATATCAAGTTTTACTCGCTATCCATTGGAGGTACATGAAAAATGATAAGGACCTTCCGGGTAGAAAATTAGCCATTATAAGTTTGGTACTTTTCGTCACTATAAAACTAACCATTTTCAAATAGTGAAAAATATGGAAATCAAAAGTATAAACTGCTCAGTTAAATAAGCTACATACATACTAAATGTCATTTAAATCGGACCAATAGTTCTTGCATGATTGAGTAACATACAGAAATTCAGATACATCATTTCGTTATTAAATTGTATAGATATATGTCCATTGATTTAGATGGAAATATAAAAGTCTGAAACAAAAGGGTGTAGTGACGTCACTAAAATAGTCGCCATCTTTAAATAGTCAAAAATATCGAAATCAAAAGTAGCTTTCGAAGCACGGAAGTGCACATAAAATTTTCAATGCATCATACCCCTTTACTTATTTAGTTAAAACTTATACGAGTATGTTTTGTAAATAAAGAATTTCCGCAAATAAAATTCGTAGTTCAGGCTTATCAATATAAATTATACTTTGTCACCGTCAGTGTTAGAATAAAAATCACTATTTAGTTGCCAGTATTATGCTTGAAGTACTTCAGTTTACTAAGTACACAATTCCTTCTATTGAATCGTAAGTCATCGTTTGTATTCTCAGTAACAATATTCAGCTTGACTTTATTGTATGGCCCTTCATACAATACCTGTTATTCAGCACAAAATTTGCCGAACTGTTGACTATCGGCACGATAATGATGTCCGTGAATAAACCTCTGGTACGAATTTTCCCTTTGTATTTTGAGGTAGGGTCAAAGTGATAGCGGTTCAATTTTGATGTGAAACATCTTTAGGCGCAATTAAGCTTGTTAGCGTGGGGAGAGTTGCCGTGGCGACGGCGTCGCCACACCTTATTGAGTAAGGTGTAGACTGTATATATACCATAGGTATTTATACTTGAAATTTATATATATTATTATATTGAATGAAAACAAATATTTATTAAATAAATAGAAATCATTTTCTTTTTAAAAAATCGTGATATTTAATTTTTAAATCGCTAATTAAATAATCGCAATATTGACTTTTATGCATATTATTTTTAGTTCCTGTCACAACTTTGTCTTTTATGCATATTACTTGTATGAACACGATGTTTCACATCTGACAGTCGTCCCGTGACGGCATATTTGATTTTTTATGTCATTGATCCATGACAGATACCGGTATGGAAATAGCATTAAAAGTAAAGTCGAGATTTCCGTGATTTATGTCCCAGGCAAATTTAATTATTTCAAAGTTTTCTACGTGTTATAAATTAATTATTACATAATATAATATAAAGATTTAAAAAAAATCTAGAGGAAATCGCAACGCTTGAAAGCTCCATTGAAAGAAAGTTCTCATGCGTACCTATATGAAGTCTATAAATTCACACATGACCAGTGAAGTGGACAATGACCTAAAACCCTTTCACTTTGAGAGGAAACCCGTGCCCTTTAGTGGGGTAATAACGACATTTGATGACCACTTTGAATTAAAACATGTTCCATTGACACCTGAATTAAATAGATCTACAATTTATTTTCTAGTTTTTCTTTGCTGTTATTATTACATTTTTATGTAATTATAGCATCAAAGAAGACGTGGTCTTATGTATCTATGGATATCTCTAATAACCCTAGTCTCTATCTCTAAAAAGTCCATCGCAAATGCTTTGCACTGTATAAGAATTTTGAACGTTTATATTTAATCTGTGTCAAACGAAAGCGATTAAATATGCAGCAACGAAACAAATAGTCATAAGGCATACAAGGATAAAGCAATTATACTATCTATATATGTACTAGTCGAATTGCTAAGAAGTTTACCTCTAATTTGAGAAAGAACATAAAAATATACAAGTATACTACATAACATAGATTCATAAATATGCATTATTATTAAAAGATGTAGAAATAGTACATTACTTGTATTTAATTGTACATTTAAATAATAAACATGAATGAAACATTAAGATTCCGCTTTAAGTAACACCACCGCGCACATTGACCCACGCGGCAACTTTAACGACCACCTTTTTCCAAATTGTATACCCCTAAGTAAAGACACGTGCCCGTGTCTACCAAATCCCCTTTGTTCTTAACAGACTTATCTCTGTCATCTCCGAACCCTGAATATTCAAATCCCTTAATGTAGGTACCTACTTACATAAAACTTGATCTAAAATCGCCTTTCGGCATCAATTTATCTGTTAATCGCTTTTTGTGGACTTAAATTTTAATTCGAACTGTAAACTTTTGTACGACTCATGTATATTCAAATTTAAATCCCTCTAGCGTAAATTGAATTTTCTGAATCTAACTGACATGCGTAAATTAGATTAAACGTTAATCTTATAACATTTAAACTTTAATTTTGTGGTAAATTGTATTTATCTGACATTCTCTTGCAATAGAAGATGGAATGTCAGATTTTTACGTGATCAATTTTATATATATAAAAGGAACTTATTATATTTTTAGCAGTCAAAGAACACTTCCTTGGCCTGAATTTTTATCTTGGAACATTTCATACAATCTCTTCAGCCAATACATATCACTCTTTCAGCCCGTAGTGTAAAGGTGTTAGAACTCGTTGTTCAACTTCGGAGACTACATCGCCATATCTATTGTAGCATCAGTGATAAATGTTGCTCTGTTTTGAAGCGTTCCAATTTAGTCTTCAATGGTAGCAAAGAGCGCATATGCGGACATCAGGTATAACTTTTATCTGAAGTTGATGTTCGTGAACGGTAATATAACCACTTGGACCAAAAACTTAGTTTGCAACTTCTATAAAAAACACCAGTAATTAGTACAGCGATCTATTGCAATCTTAATTTTAAGGTATTTGTATACTAGTTTGTCTGGCCATAATACCTTCAGAAGTATTATGGCCAGACGTAGCATACTCATGTTATCACCAAAATATCCAAATAAGGTTATCAGTATCGATGCAATTATTTGTCCATTATGTTCATCATTTTTAGACTAATAAAATTATTCCTAGCACTTATAGTCATGCAAACATAGGATTCTATGATATGGCTCCTATTGTGGATATGATGGACAAACAACAAACACACAAATACCAAAACAAGACTTTAAATTTACAATTTTAATATCTAACTGACCGATAATCAAACTTGGCACTCTCTATATTAATAACAAACAAAAAATCCTTTTTCGAAGTAAAATACGCATTAAGCCCTAAAGCTAATAAAAGTCCCGCCGCATCAATCATTGGGTAAACCCTATCATCTGTAAGATTAAGCAAAACACGAGGACCGCTCCTTTGTGCGGGATAAAATTGTAATCCTTTTAAGTAATGAGCACTTATAGCGTGTAGAGTTAAGAATTCACTGTGAATTTGTAATATGCACATTTTTCTTTTTAGTTTTTGTTAGCTAATTTGTAATATATAGTGGTTAGAAACTTCGTTATTTTAATCAGTTAAGGTAGGTATTGAGTAAATATTAGACAGCCGTAATTGTTATTGTTTGTAATAATTTATCATCGCAACAAATGTTTTATTTCTTACTTTTTACGAAAGTAGAGCGCAATATTTAAACGTGAAGTCATTTTTTCAGCTGTCAAATCTGTCAAATTATCAAAAAATGGTTAAACCAAAGAGGTTAAGCCATCCCACTAGCTACGTCTGACACACCCCCACTGAATTTAAAAATGGTTTGACATATTTATTCATAATTTGACTTATTTATTTTATATGGTGGCAGCATGTGAAAATATTTAAATAATCCTAACTACGATTCATACAACTATAATACGAATTTGGCAACGACGGATCTATGCATACATAACTCTACTCTGGGTCCAGGGTCTGCTTATCAATCAACATCGCGGTCCTTCATTATTAAGAGTGATGAGACGATTCGCGCGCCGGGCGGATTTGTCTAAGGTTTACCGATACCACCCTGATAGGGCATCGTTAGGGGATGAAAGATACGACCTGAAATATTATTTTACCGGCCATCCGCGATTTAAAGTTTTTTATATATAAAACCTTTTTTCAGACTGAAGTAGCAAACGACCATGCACTCTACCACGCCCATGGACATCTGTAAGCAACTGCATATAGAACTAGGGTTCTATCTAAAGTCGATTGCAGATGCGTTGCTACTCCTGAAGACTAAGATGGTCGCCTCATTTATAAATTAGCCTGCACACTCTTCTGATGAAACGCAAGGACTGCTTCAAGCTAGCAATAGCGGTGGTACCGCCCCAGTCGAACTACGCTGGTCCTACCACGTACTGAAGTACGACACTATAGCCTGTAATCAAACATAAACAAGATTATTACCTGAGATTGACCATAGACGTGTTAATATCGATTCGGAATGCCGCGAATAAGTATGTCTCTCTCACCACACCCTTCAGACCAAATCACAACAGCGTATAACACAGCAATATTAGTTTTACCAGGTGGTAGAACCAATGTAGTTTGACCGGGGAAGTACCACCGCCACACTTATTTCTAACGTGAAGCAGTTCTTGCGTTTCGTTTGCCGGCTCAATTATATATGAGGCGACCATCTTAGTCCTCAGGAGTAGCAACACATCTGTGATCGACTTCAAATAAAACCCTTGTTCCATATAAAGTCGCTTACAGGTGTGCATAGGCGGCAGAAACCACTCACCACCAGGTGGACTGCATGCTCGTCTTCTACTTCATTCTTATAAAAAAAAACGAAAAA